>PVKA01035951.1:7746-22318 GCA_004027165.1 Ctenomys sociabilis
AAAAAAAAAAAAAAAAAAAAAAAAAAAAAAAAAAAAAAAAAAAAAAAAAAAAAAAAAAAAAAGATTAGCACCCAGGATTGATATTCTAAATAGGTATCAATCACCTTAAAAGATCTTAAAGAGTTACTAGCCCAACCCCCAACAGGAAGAGACCCTATCCCTATTCATGCCCGCTTACTCTTGTTTCCCCATTTGGTCCTGGGAGTAAACAACTTTACCTAAACAATGGTGCCTCTAATTCCGTTGGTTGACCACAGTTTTGTCCCACCCCACATCCACCTGAGTGAGTTCCCATTCTCTCCACCTTAGCCCTGGATGGTTTTACACTATGAAAGTCTCTGGCAGAGACAGCTTCCAGGGAACAACCCGCTCAGACCCCCTACTCCCCCCCCCTCAGACAGGAGCTTTCTTTTCCTCAGTAAATATATTCTGCTCATTAAAAAAAAAAAAGAGAAGTCAGTGACTCAAAAAAAAAATCTAACCAGAATTTGTATTTTGCTGCTATTTTTTCCAGCCTGTGGCTTGTGTTTTTCTTCCTCTAAAAGTATCTTTCACAGAGAGTTCAATTTTAATGAGGGCCAGCTTATCAATTTTTTTCTGAGTATGCCCTTAGTGTTATATCTAAAAACTAATGAGCAAGTCCAAAGATTTTCTGCCACCCTGTCTTCTGGAAGATTTATAATTTTGCATCTTGCATTTAGAAGTACGACCTAGCCTGAGCTAATTTTTGAGAAAGGCATAGTGTCTGTGGCTAGATTTCTTTCGCTTGGTGATATCAGATGGTCCCAGCACATTTGCTGGAGAGATTATCTTTTTGATTATGTGACTGCCTTTGTTCTGTCGCCAGGGTGGCCTGTCAGTCAGCGTGTACGTGGAGCTGATTCTGGGCTCCCTTCTGCCCCTCCGGTCTGTTCGTGGTCAAAAGCGCCCCCGCCTGTGCACTGTAGGCTGTGGCAACTCAGAAAGTCAGGTGTTGCCAGTGCTCCAGCTTCCCTCTACATTACGGTGGCTGTTCTGGGTCATTCTCTTTTCCATACAAAATTTAGGGTCAGTTTGTCGATATCCATGAAACAGTTGGCTGCATTTTTATTTTTTTAAATAGAGATGGTATTGAAACTATAGAACAGGGCTGGGGAGATGGCTCAGTGGAATAAGTGCTTCCCTGGCAAGTACAAGGGCCTGAGTTCAATCCTTGGTTCCGCAAAAAAAAAAAAAAAAAAAAAAAAGAATTAATGAAACTATAGAACAAATTGGGAAGCACTGACATCTTGCCAGCTCTGAGCCTCTCACTCATGAATGCAGGTGTATTTTGTAAATACACATTTGTCTGTTCACTGAGTTCTTTGGTTTCCATTATCAGAATTTTTAAGCTTTCCTCAGATTTGCATCATTTTCTAGGTGCTAATGGTGGATATGCATTACTTTTAATTTCATATTTCACTTGTTCATTGGTGTTATCTAGGAAAGCAGCTGACTGTTGTATAGTGGTCTTAGTTTCTATAACCTTGCTGTAAATTCTGGTTGGTTCCGGCTGGTTTGCTTCTAGTCTTTGATTTGTCTGATGTTTGGTCAGTTATTTTCAAGTTTTTTATTTTTATTTTTTAATTTCAAGGGAGGGTCTATAAGGTGTTCAGGGTCTCACTACTGGATCAGACTTGTAGTGATCCTTTTGTTTACAGCCTCCCAAAAGCTGGGATTATAGGTGTGCACCACCCCACCAAGTCTCAATCACAGTGCGGCCCCGAGGGTAAGGCTGGCACTGCAGGCCTGGGGCTTGAACTCCCAGCCCTGGGGCTTGAACTCCCAGCCCCTGTGCCTGCTTGCGTGTGCTTTAAATCTGCTGAGCTATTTGGCCAGCCTTATTTTCAGTTTTGCGCATAGCATCGTACCATGTGGGAATAAAGATAGTTCTATTTATTTATTTCCAATCTGTGTGCCTGTTTTTCCATCCTGGAATTACAGTCCTATTGCTGAGGACTTCAGTTTAACACTAAATGGCAGTGTAAGAGGACATAGAATTCCTTGCTCCTGCTGTTGAAGTAAGAACTTCAGTCCTGACCCTTGATATTTTTGGAGAGATATTTTTCATCCACTTGAGGAGGTTCCTCTCTATTCCTTGTTTACAGAGAAGTTTTTTTTTTTTTTTTTTAACATGAACAGACGTTCAGCTCTTATGTAGCTTCATATCACTCTAAAAATAGAGTCATGGCAGATTTTTTCTTTAACCCGATGGTGTGATGATTACAGCAATTGATTTTTGGACTTTATGCCAGTGTACAATACCTTGCATGTATCTTACTCCCTCATGTCCTGTCATTCTTTTTCAAACACCTAAGGATTGAATTTGTCAGTATTTTATTGAGGTTTCATATCTACCATCATGAGAAGTATTGGTCATTACTTGTCTAGTAATAGCTTTGCATACCTTGGTATAAGTGAAATGTTGAACTCAAAATCAGGAAATATTTTCTGTTTCAGTCTTCTGGCAGATGTAGTGGAGAACTGCTGTGATTTCTTCTTTAGATGTTCAGTAGAATTTACCAGTGAGCCTTAAGTGTTTTTTACTGAGTTCATGTTTTGACAGGTACAGGCAACTGGATTTTCTGTTTTTGCTTCTGCGAGTTTTGGTGGAGTACGCCTTTCCATCATTTGGTCCGTTTCATCTGGTTCCGAAATTTGTCCACACGGAATTATTCTTAACATTTCTTTACTATCTTTATAACGTTCCGGATCTGATGGTGATATCATTACTCTTATTTCATATTAGTAATTTATGTATTTTCTTTTTTTCCCTTGTCTATTAATCTTTTCAAATAGCTAGCTTTGGAGTTTGTTCTTTTTTTCTGTTAATCTTCTATTTACAATTTTACAATTTCTGCTCTAATATTTGTTGCTTATTTTCCTCTTGCTTTGGTTGGCTTTAATTTGCTGGTGTTTTTCGAGAGTCAAACATAACTGGAAGCAAAAATAATAGTTTAAAACTTCCTGTTTTGTGATATATGCATTCGCTAATTTAAATTCCCTAAGCACTACTTTTATCATTCCCTAACAAGGTTTGTTTAGCTGTATTTTAGTTATCTTTTATTTTACAAGATTGTTTACTTTCTCATGAGATTTGTTTCTTTGGCTCATGTACTATTTAGAAATATGTTGCTTAATCTGAAAATGTTTAGGTATGTTTAAAGCTATCGGGCTGGGGAGATAGCTCAATAGAATAAGCATTTGTCTGATAAGCGCAAGGTCTGAGTTCAATCCCTGGTTTTGCCCAAAAAAAAAAAAAAGCTTCTTGTTAGATATTTGTGTTTGGTCCGGGGAGATGGCTCAGTAGAGTAAGCACTTCCCTGGCAAGTGCAAGGGCCTGAGTTCAATCCTCGGTTCCACCCAAAAAAAAAAAAAAAAAAAAAGAGCTATAAAGCTATCTTTGCTTCCAATTTCTTCTTTCTTTCTTTTTCTTCTTGTTCTTTTTTTTTTTTTGCAGAACTGGAGGTTGAACTCACAGCCTTGCCAGGGAAGTGCTTATTCTACTGAGCCATCTCCCTGGCCTCTCTTTTTTGTGACATTATATTTTACTCTTTGTTTTCTTGTTTTTTTGGTAGAACTGGGGATTGAACTCAGGCCCTTGCGCTTGCCAGGGAAGCACTTATTCCACTGAGCCATCTCCCCGGCCTTCTATTTTACTTTTTATTTTAAAGAGATAAAAAGAAAATTAAATGACAACAATAAAGCCATAAGCAAAGCAACATAGAACAATAAAAATGGTACATAATTTCCAAATAAGAATAGAAAATTAACAACAGTCGCTGTACTAAGTATCGTGATCATCAAATTTGTCTCTCAGATTATTGGAGGTAGGCATTCAGGATTGATCAAACAAATAAAACAACTCTTCCTTCCACTAAACCTTAACTTTTTTTCTTTGTCCTTTTTACTTTTTAAATTTATTTTAAGGAGAATTTAAAAATAATAGATAAGACGATAGAGATGATATGCTTTTAAAAGAACAAGATGAAAGGTCTTCAACCATGGTTCTGTATTGCACATTGCTGTGTTCAGCAAAGTTGCTTGCATTACAGAGATTAGCACATGGGATTGTTCAAAGCAAAAATTTTAAACATTAACTGCGAACTTTGAAGAATTAATAGAAATTAGTACAATCATCTCTGCTATCCTGTAAAAGTATCAACATATTTTTCTCCTTTCTTTTTTTCCTTTCTTTTCTCCTTTCCTTCATCTCAATTGTTTGTTTTTTAAAGAGAACAAGAAATAGTAAAAAGAAAAAAAAAACCACTAGAAATGATACAGAATTTTACTGAACAAAATAATAGGAATTCAACAATGGTTGTATATTGCTTATTGTTATTTTCAAATTAGTTGTTCAGATTACCAGATATAAGCATGTAAAATTGGCCCAAAAAGGTTTTTAAAAATTGAGGAGAGAGACAAAAATTCAAGCATTAGATACTCCTTTCAGTAGACCAGCAGAAATCAGCTGTACAATTTCTGAGTTTCTCCTTTCCATTGAACAGGTATTTTCCCTTCTGCAGTATCCATGACACCTTTCAAATTTTATTTACTCTTCCAGTTTCTTACACTAGAGAGATAATATGATGTTTATACATGTGGGTCTGATTTATTTCACTTAAGAGTATGGTCTTTAGTTGTATGCATTTAACTATAAAAGTCTCAAGCTTTATTTTTATAGCTGAGTAATACTTCATTGTATAAAAATACCATACGTCTTTTATCCATTCCTCAGTTGTTAGACACTAGGGTTTTTTCTAAGACTTAGCTCTGACAAATTGCACTGTTATAAACATGGGTGCACATATATCACTGTGACATGATGTTTCCAGTTCTTCTGGAAAAATACTCAGGAGGAGAGTAGCTGGGTCGAATGGGACCTCCAATCCTAGCTTTCTGAGGAATCTCCACCCTGATTTTCATGGTGATTGTACCAGTCAGCACTCCCACCAGCAGAGGAGAAGGTTTCCTTTTTCCCCACAGCCCCTCCAGCATTTATTACTGGTTCATTTCTGCATGATAGCCCTTCTTCTTGGGGTGAGATGGAATCTCAGTGTTGTTTTAATTTGCATTTCTCAAATGACCAATAATGGTGAACAATTTATCATATATTTATTTGCTTTTTGCATTTTTTTATCTGAGCAATGGGGGTGGCAGGCATTGTGTGATTTCTAGTCAAGATTTTTGAAGGTGCATTTTGTGGTCCATTTTGTTGGTTATTCCATGTGAATTTGAGAAAAATGTTCTGTGGTCAGATGACATGATCTATAGACAGAAATTGTGTTCAGAATATCTGCCATCTGCACCTATCCACTTTAATAGAGTAGCGTAGAAATTTGTAACTATAAAAGTGGGTCCTTCTAGTCTTCCTTGAGTTATTTCAGCTTTCGTGTCATGTATTTCAATAATATCTTAGATTTATACATAAAGGAGATGGCTATTTCTTAGAGAATTGGTTATTGTATCATTTTTCTAATTCTTTTCTTTATCCACAATATTTTTGCTCTGAAGTCTGCTCTCTCTGAAATTAGTATCACAACTTTCACTCTCTGTTGGTGTTCGTACGGTATATCTGACACACACTCCCCACATGATTTCTACTGTCTGCATCTGTGATGTTCCTTGGGGTCACAAGTGCAGAGAGTCATGAAAGCTCTAACTCCATTTAGTGGCTTTACCCATCAGTGGGTCCATGATTGGATGGTGTGAGCAGGAGAAAATGCGAACAGGAGTCGGCGTCTAATGGTTGGAATGGATCATGGAGATGTGATTGCATTTTGTCCCTCCACCCCCTTCTCTCTGGCTTTCCCTCTCAGATGGCCTCCTGGTCACCAGGAGGTGTGCCTCCTCTTCCATGGGCCCTAGCCGGCCCTGAAGCACTGGAGCCAGCAGACTGTGGACTGAAATCTGCCGAACTATGAGCCAAAGGAACATTTTCTCCCCTCAGCTGATTTTTCCAGGTATTTTGGTATGGAAGGAAAAGTTGATCACCACGCTGGTCCTCTTCCTTTGTGTCAGTCCAAGGAGTAAATTTTCCTTCTCTTTGGGAATAAATAGTGATTACCCTGCTGAGTTAGCACTGTGCACTTGTAGTGCATCACCAGTCATCGCTCCTGACAGTCGGGCCTCATGACGGACAGCAGTAAACCCGCAGTCAGAGGAAAGGCAGACGTAGCCCAGGCATTGGCTGCCCTCCCGCAGGATGAAATCCACCTGCTCAAGGGCAGTTAGCTTGCTGCTAGTGACAGTGCCTGCCTGCCTTGGTTTGTTTTTTACTAATTTTATTGAGGAACAAATTGCAATGAGACAGTTTCAAAACTGATTAATAGGACAGTTTAGATAATTAATACATTGCACATTGTTGTCTTTGTAGTGGTTATTGATAATATGAGATGCAGACATGATATCCTGTGCAAACATGACTAGTAAAATTCTTTCTTCTCATTGAATTAAGAGAAAGTAGCTGTATATTTATCCTATTTTGTATATACAGATACAAAATGGTCCTCCACTTGTATCCCCGTTGCTATTTAAACATTGTAGATGCATGAATTCAGCAAAATATTCCAATATAGTCCAGTATCCATAATAGTAGTGGGTTATCCACAGGTCTGGCAACGTCAGAAGTTGTTGACTTGAAGCTTTTATAGCTCAGTATATTAACATGGCTTTACTTTTTATACCACGTTTTTATACTTTTCTGCTGGATGGTTAAGATCAAGGTAAAGCAAGACCTTGGAAAAAGGAGAGCTGCCATGGGAAGAGGGTCTCTAACAACTCACTTTCATTAGTGACAGAGCTGCCACATCCTGGGCTCCCTCTGTGGGGCTTCTTAGACCATGCATGACACTGTCAACTGGATACTGCAGTGAGATCTTCATGGCCTGGGCAGCACCCTCCCTGCCACTCATCCTGCAGGCCATGCTGGACCTGAGCTGTGTGAGTCTGGAATCCCTGCAGGTCTGCCCACTGGTGTGACCTGTGTGTGGGGGGCAGGTCGGGTCCCAGAGCAGCGAGTGCTGAGGAAGCCTGGAGGCACCCCCTGCCAGCTGCTTTCCAGCCTGGTGATTTCCATCAAAACCCAGCATGGTGTTACCCTCAGCAGGTCACCATGTGAGTCCCATAGTGTCTGAGCACAGCTAGCCCCATCCCAATGGCCTGGAGGTTGCAGCCAGACCCCTGGGAAGGTGCTGAGCTGACAGCACAGGGCATCCTCCAGCTTCACACCTGGAGAAGCCGGTGTGAGGGACTAAGGAAGGCCCGAGGGCTCCTGAGGAGCAGGTGCTGGGGGGCAGTGCTTGTCCTGTGGGGCAGACAGCCCCCACACAGCTGAGCCTGGAGCCCTGGCTCAGCCTGGTTTGAGGAAGAGCCAGGAAGGGGCAACGGAGGCTGCTGGGTATTGTGTGAGCTTTGGAAGGAGCCAACTGTTCAGAATGTCAGGCCCAGGCCCTGGGAGCGATGCGTGTGTTCCGGGAGGTGCTGTACTCTGTTGCCTCAGAATCACTTGCCTTTCCAAGAAAGTACATTTCCTGGAGTCAGACAACCCTTCTTGAGCATCCTGCAACCTTCCATCAGCATCTACTTGTCAGAGGTGGGCAGGGCCTGGGGAGGGACCCTTTGGATGGTACCCTTCCCTGCTTGCTGTGCCCCAGTCACAAAGCCTACTCTCAGCCTGCTCCCAGAGGACAAGAAGTAGGGTGGGAGTCATGCTCCAGGCCCCTAAGACTCTAACGACAGCTTCACCCTACTGGAGCAGAAGCCATGAAAGGGCTGGCTTTGTCTTTAGAACAAAAAAATGTGAGGAAATGCTTTTCTTTTGGCAGAACCAGGGATTGAACTCAGGCCTTTGCGCTTGTCAGGGAAGCACTTATTTACTGAGCAAACTCCCTGGCCCTGGAAATGCTTGACAGTGGGAGAGTCGGAGAGTGGCAAGCGGGGCCTGTGGAGTTGTAGGATGAACTCTGCTCAGGGTGTCTCAGAACTGAGCTGACTGTGTGACCTGGTGAGCTCACATCTGCATCACTTCCCAGGGTGCAGGGTCAGAGTCACAAGCAGATGTTTGTTTTGGTGCTTAGGAAACAAGCTCAAGTGGGGCTCAGAGATAGTTCTGGAAGGCAGGGCCTCCCAGGCATAGGAGCTTGGTTTGGTGGCAGAGGCCACTGCTCAACAGAGTGGCCTGGGATTATGTGAGGTTGCCCAAGCCTGAGGCAGATGCCTACATGTACTTGGCCCCACACATGAGGGAAGGTCAGTACTGTGCCCTGGCTCTATTTCTGGGTGAATGGAAGCACTTTTCTTGGAGAGCCAGCAAGATCAAGAGGAAGTTAAAGTGCGTGCACAACCTGCCTAAGGTAACTCCATGGCTACATGAAATCCTGTGAGAAGACACTGGTGAGTAAAAGGTGACCTAATGATCTGAGCCAGAGTCTGGCTCTTGATGGCTCCCCTGAACCACCTTCATCTCTGCTACAGCTTGGACCTGCAACACACATTCCCTTGACAGCATGGCCAGGTTCTCCGTGCAGCACAGGGGATGGAACAGTGACAGGGCCTCACCCAGGGATTAATCCAGTGATGCATTTATGCTCTAAGCAGTGGACGCCTCACAGGTGGGGTCAGCTGAGGTGTGTGGTCCTTGGCTGTGGCCTTAGAGTGGGCCTGTTCTTGCCTCGTCCTGCTGGCTTTGCTCCACATACCCTTCAGCCACAGTGCCTGCCTCATTGTGACCCAGAAATAAGGGAGCCAAATGACCACAGACTGAAGCCACCACAGACTGAAGCCACGGAAACCACTAACCAAAATAAGCATTTAGTCCACTAAATGGATATTTCTTTTTTTTTTTTTCTTTTTTTTTTTTTTTTAACAGCAACAGAAACCAACTAACTGACCAACACATCCTGGTGTGTAGAATTTTGGTAGTTCTAGGACCTATGGAGTGACATTCTACCCCAATTACCATGCTTTTGGAAGAAAACTGAGAAAATTTGCTTCCCAGTTTCTGACCTAGGGTCTGGGGTCATCTCTTGGAAAGCCCTGAGCTGTATCTTATTTCTGACACCTGTGTTGTCATATGGCAGCTTGGCCATTCCCTGTCCCCTGGCTAAGGGGAGGAAGGTGAAGCCAAAATGAAGCCAGAGCAAAGCTTTGCTCTCAGGAGGAGGAGAGACTACTGGCCTCGTGGTGGCAAGGGAAGCTTGGGATCAGTTGAGTAAGCTGACTCTGCCTCCCAGGAAGGGCTCTGCTGTGCTTGACACACAGAAACCCTTCGCACATGGTTTTACCAGACCCAAGAGAATAACATCCAGTGCCACAGGGCGATTCTCTGGGTGCCTGGGCAACTGTTCCTTGCAAGGGATGGAAAGAGACCACTGGGGACTCAGATAGCATGGCTGGCTCTGAAAGGTTCAAATTACAGCCTTGGGTTTGTGGCCACACTAAGCAAGAGCCCTGTGCTTGGCAGCGG
The DNA here is from genome assembly GCA_004027165.1 of Ctenomys sociabilis. Classification (NCBI taxonomy): domain Eukaryota; kingdom Metazoa; phylum Chordata; class Mammalia; order Rodentia; family Ctenomyidae; genus Ctenomys; species Ctenomys sociabilis. The sequence goes on from PVKA01035951.1 coordinate 17,231, forward strand.
GCGATGGGGGCCACTGTGTCTGAGGAGGCCGTGCTGGGAAGCAGGAACACTTACGCAATACCACGTGGATGCTCACGGTAGTGACACAGAGCACCCCTTCCCCGAGAAAGAGATCCCTGTGATCACTTCCTGAGCTCCAACCTGCCCAGACAGCCCAGGGTGTCTTTGCCACCCCTCTAGGCCTCTCTTGAGGCACCAAGTTGACAGCTGAAGTGGCCCCACAGAGCCTTCAGCTCTCCCCGAGTTCCTTCCCTCACTTGCCTGCTGCAGGGAGCAGTTTTTCTCCACCATGGGACCAAGGACCTATCGGAGGTCAGGGAAGCCTGGTGCACTGAGGAGGCTCAGGGCCTGTGCCACTGAGAACTGGATCCCGGGTCAGGGGAACACCTGTCCTGCGTAGGCCTCTCTAAGCTGGTGCTTCTGCCCCTGCCCCCTGGGTAGTCGGGCATCTGTGTACTCTGGTGGCCTGGCCTAGGTTCAGAGTTGGGCTGCCTGCCTCAGCCTCCCAGGCTGTAGCGTGGTCTGTGCCATGTCCTATGGGCTCCATGGCTTCTGCCTCCAAGCACCTTGTCCTGTAGAGGACAGTCACCATGCGAGACATCATGCCCTGTGGAGACTCAGGTCCTCTTTATGTCCCCAAGGAGTGGCTATTCTCTGGCCTGTCTGACTCTTGGGTGTCTAGTAGCATTAGCTATCCTTCTTATGCTGACAGGGGCCCTGGTTTCTTTTACCTGACAGGTAGCTGACAGGAGCCCCCAGGGTGAACAGGAGGAGAAGGCAGGCCTGTCATCTGGGACAACGCTTGTGCCAGGTATTTTTCACCGGTGCTTCCTCAGTGTGCCTGAGCCCCAAAGTGGCTCTGCCTTGTTGAGAGGAAGTTGTGCAGCAGGCACTTGGCTTCCTGGGCCTAAGAGCAGAGTTATGTTGTGAAACTAGGCTAGACAGATGGCTGGTGTTCAAATTTGTATTTTTTTAAAATCAGGAATTGAACTCAGGACCTTGCACTTGCCAGCAGGCACTTGTGCTGCTGAGCTATATTCCTAGCTCTAAAATTAATATTATGTTGGATCAAGAGCTGAATGTGGGGTCCCTTCTCATTATTCTACACATAGTTGATGATCAGCCATCTGTGAGCACTGAGAGCCACAGTCACACCTGCCTGCTGCCTACTGCGTGCACAAGTATGCACACGCACATGCACTTGCACACACACATGCACACACCACACACACACACACAAACACACACACACACACAGAGTCTTGTATCTTGATCAGATCTCTCCCTGTTTTCTGTTTTCCTCAGTCATCTTGCTGTGGATGAAGTCACTCTACTTTGCTCCCCGATGACAGATCAGAGTGTCCTGCCTGTGTCCCCAGCAGTGAGGCGATTCTGAATCTGCTTGCGTGAAATGTCAAGAGGGAATGCAGAGGTGGCTCCGGGAAGCTGCGAGGTCCCAGTGACCAGAAGCCTGACATTTTTCTCAGCTGAAATGAATCAATTCTATCACCAGCAAATGGACTGGATCTAGACTGCAATTGACAATTTATTTAAATTTCAGTTTCAGGGTGCTGAGGGGAGACAGTGTGGAGGGCGGCCTCCTGTTTTCTCAGGACTCAGGTTTTCTCTGAAAGGCCCCTGATAGACCAACACCTTGTAAAAGCTCTGTGCTGAGAAGAGGCCACTCTGCTCGTCCGAGGTCAGTTTAGGTGGATGGGGACCTCTGAGGCTCCCTCTGGAGCCCGTCTGAGCTCTGAGGGACTGAAAGTTGCCTTTGGTGAGGAGATGCAGTCAGTTGTCTGGCAGAGGGTATTTCATTAGCGGGCAAGGATTAGAGTAGAAGAGCAATAAGCCACTCCCTTCCTGGTCAGGGGCTCTTCCGCACTGGTTGTTCCCTGGTGGGCAGAGGACACAGTCATCCCAGCTGGCCCTCCTGGTGAGGTGTCAAAGTGCCAACTCTCAGAAAGGCCTGGAGAGAGTTGCTTGTAAAGGGCTCCTGTGGATCAACTCAGAGATGGGGTATTCTGCAGATGAAATCTGAAAAACGAAGTAGATTAGAAAGTCGCTACTGGCAAGAAAACTGTGGTGGAGGGACACATATCCTGGATGTGGCTGGGTGACTTCATCTACCTACCCTGTGCCAGAGTACCTTCTGTAAATTTACAAATGTAGTTCATTCAAAAGCCATACATTGGTGGAGTAGATGAAAAATTTTTAGCTCTTCACTGTCTACAAGCAATATACTTGGCACTGAAAATACAAACAAAATGGAATTAAAAGTATAGAAAAAGTTATGCCATCCAACCAGGAGCTAGGAGAAAGATGAAGTGGCCAAACTAATACACAGGGAGACTTTTAGACAAGAAAATATAGCTAGAACTAAAGAGAGAAAAGAAAAGCTATAGACCTAGCCAGAAGTTCTAAGCATCAGAAACATATACACACCTAAAACAGAGCCCCCAAATATACAAGCAATAACTCAGAATTGAAGAGAGTCACAGAGAATTCAACAAGAGTGGTGAATGCTAAAACACTTTCAATCATGGGTAGCATAATCTTGAAGATCAATAAAAAATAGGAAATATGGATATGATAAATCAATGCTCAAGTGGAACATTTGTGCAAATCATGGCAGGCTACAGAGGCTGCTCAAAGGCACCCGACAGAATGTTTTCCGGGAAGACTTGCAAGGTAGGTCACCTAGGAGCATTAGCAAAATTTAAGAGATTTAAATAATACAAAGTATGGTCTCCAAAACTACAGTGGAATGAAATTAGCAATCAGTAAACTAAAAAAAAAAAAGGTTGATGTCCATGCCGCTCAATAACACTAGAGGTAAAGCAAAGGATGAATTAGAAAAGGGTTCAAGACTGATGAAAATGGAGACAGAATGGATAGAAAGTTATGAAAAGATGAAGAGTGCTTAGGCAGAACATGGAGTAGAGAATTCCTTCAATCAGAAGAATCTTGTAGGGCACCTGGGGAAAGAAGAGCAAACTACAATCAAGAAGGAAGAAAGAAACAATGAAGACTGGAATGTAAGTGAAAGGAATAAGTCACAAAACAGAGCAGGTAAGCAAGGTGCCAGTTGGTTCTTTGGAAGAAAGATCAACACACTCAACTGAATTCATCAAGAAAAATCCACAAAGGTCGTAAATTATTAAAATCAAGAGGGAAAGACAGGATGTCGCAAATGGCCTCACAGTGACAGAAGAGATTGCTAAGGGACACTCGGAGTTGCAGAGTGACAGCAAAGAGCACTTAAATGAAGTAAATGCATTCCTAGAAAGACAGAACTATCAAGATTGGCTAGAGAAAACCTGCAGATAAGAGTAGGTGCATATGAAATCAAAGCATACACCTAGGAAAATAAATGTTTAGAGATTTGCGCTGGTAGATTATGTAAAATGCTTACTAAGGATCAACTGCCAGTCGTTGAAGACTGCTCTGCACAGGGTTAAGCTGCTGAACAGAGGGACCTCTGGTTGTGCTGGAAGAGTATATGCACCATGCCACACGTGCACGGTGCTCTGAAGTCAAGATAACAATAGCGGAGGTAGCCGAGGACACGGGCTGCTGCCACTCTCTATTTCCGAACAGTAAAGCTGCCAGCCTTAGAGATCAAATAGTCCTCTTAATTGACAAAATTTACTACCTGAAGAAGTCTTTGAACTGATTCACAGGGTCCTGCTCAGTTCTAACATTGCCTCAGGATCCTCTTCCTTTTTTAAAAAAACCAAATAAATGCAAAGGAGTTCTTTGTCTCAACTGCTATGGGACCTTGAATTTCATTAGAGGGTTTTGACCTTCTTGGAGCTGAAAAAAAATCATACACTTATCTTTTTTTATTTAAGCTATTTGCCTTGAACTTGGTCAGGAGATTGGGGCTAGGCCAAGATCTGATGGCCAATTCTCCCCAGACTCTTTCAGAAGGCTAGAAGAATAGGGGACTCTTCCCAGGATTCTTTGCAGCCAGATAGATCTATGGTGCTTCCAGGTCAAAGATTTTGTCAAAACAAGAACATTGAGAAACTAACAACCCTTGATTATTGATGAAGATTCTCAACAAGATACTCACCAAGAAAATGGAATCTGGAAACATGAAAAAGAATTATTCAGCATGGCCAAGTGGGATCTATCTCAGGAATGCAAGGCTAATTTAACATCCAAAAATAAGTGAATTTCTTTCCCTTCTGGCTTAATAAGTGCTCCCCAGAGGAACAGAACTGATAGTACCTGTGTGTGCATAACTGATTTCCTCTAATTCATCAGTTTGTATGGAAATCTTATCCAAAAGCACCCATCAAGCTTGCATAAAATTAACCATTCCCAGCCCACTTCTTGTCTACTTGGTGCACATGTGGATTTTTTGAAATACACATACCCTACAAATGAAGACAATAACAAGGCCAACATCCAGACAGGATGCTCTCATCCTACACATGGTCATCTGTGCATTGACCCTGTCCAGAGAAGGTGGAGCCTTGGGAAGATGTCCACTCAGTACTACAAGAGAAAGTTAATCCTCAGATGCTGGGATCCAGAATAATGCATCTTCCATGGTGCAATGAGGGACTAGAATAAAATATGTGGTTAGTGTGTATTTATGCACATTCACACATTACACACATATGGACGCAGACATCTTCATACAAACACATCCTCAATAAAGGGAGAAGAAACACCCATGATGGTTGCAGTCTCACTTCTGTGGCTATTCTGGTGCCCATAGCTGGTGTTTCTTGCTGCTTCCTCACATGACCCCTGCTGTGCGTCCCCACCTATTCCAAGCACTGGGCCAGCTTTAGCTCTTTCCTGGGCAGCAGGACCGACTCTTCACTCCTTCAACTCAGCAAGGGCTGAGCTGTTGGCAGTCCTGCCTCATGGTTCCCTGTGGACTTTAATGACAGGGTGTGGTGATGCTGAGGGATCTGGTGTTGGTCAGATTACAGTCACCATCATAGAACATCCAAGACAACAGTGTTTTAGAACAGTTTGCAATGTATTAATTCATCGACTCTGTATGGTTAAGGTGTCTTGAAACTGTCTGATTGACATTTGTATTTTAATAAAATAAAAATAAATGGA
>PVKA01035952.1:0-22221 GCA_004027165.1 Ctenomys sociabilis
CAAAACGTTATGAAAACAGTTTGCAATGTATTAATTCATCGACTCTGTATGGTTAAGGTGTCTTGAAACTGTCTGATTGACATTTGTATTTTAATAAAATAAAAATAAATGGAAAAAAAAATTTTTACCAATATGAGTCTCATAATACCAGGTTGTAACTTAAAATATGCACAGCAAAATATACTATCTGTATTTTATGTACATATATCAAGAAATTCATATCAGAGAAAAATTGGTACAATTATTTATTTATTACAAATTACATTTATTTAAAAATATAAAACATATAAAGATTATAACTAGCTAACTGAAATTTTAATGTTATTTTCTCCTATGAAAGTGAGTGCATTTCTGCAAGCAAATGTTAGTAATTCACTAATCATCTTAGTTCCGTATAATTAGGGTGCAAAGTTCTTGATTCTCATGTTTTCTATAGCTGAAAACCAAGATATCCTGTGGAAGCAGATATTCTTTTTTTCAATGTAATTCATCAATATATTAATAGTCATTCGATTTATGATTATTTTATTAAGCAATTTGGTTCAAAACCTAAAGGTCAATGACTTTCTTTTATCATTTATACATTAAAGGTATTTGTATAGTATTAAATACATGAAAATGTAAATGCTCCTGAACATTCATCTTGTAAGTCAATTTTCCTTGTCAATGTATCCATCTAGCCTAAAATAATATTTTTGATGACTCAATAGGTTTTAGTGCTTGATCAAAAATTATTATCATATAACCATACCAATATTGTGTGCTCCTGCCCTCAAAGAGCTTAAATGTGATGGGTGATGAAATGAATGTGATCAAGTATTGAAGGAGGGGAAATAATACTTAAACTAAGAGATGCAGGACAGGAAACACTATAGCAAGGATGAAATAGGCCTTCGAGTAGCACTGTCAGTACATAAGTACATGTATTTCATTAAGTATAAGATGCAGGGGATAGAGGAATCATAAAAAGTGAAGTTGAAGACATTAATTTTTAGAAATTCTCATGTTCTGCTAGTCCCTTGAACGTCATCTTCAAGGGACACTAGGGAATTATCAAAAGTTTGTATGCGGGGCTTGGTACAGCAATGTGCACATTTAAACAGTGACTACAAATATAAGGCTAAGGGGTCTGAGTTAAAAGCAGCTTTGGAAAGAAAGAAAATTGCAAACAAGAAAGAGTCATCTTTAAGGATAGCAGAAAGAAAAATGGTATAAGTTTACAGAGAAAGCAGCAGACTAATATCAGGAATATTAAAGTAAAAGAAGCAATCTGGTATGGTGCTTATTGTACTTCAGATTTGCAGTGTCCTCAAAGTTTTCCTATTTTTCTTTGGCAGGGAGAGTATGTAGCAGGGGGACTCAATGAGTCCAGGAGGTCACAGCTGAATGGCCTATTCCTAGACAGGGCTTCCTGAAGGCAGGGTGCAGAGGGTGGGACCTGAAAGGCCAGCTCTTCCCATCCTTGCTCTCCTCCTTCCTGGTTGCTGTGGGCTCAGCAGTGGACTGAGCCTTGCAAAACCATGAGAGGAAATAAAGCTTTGCTTTTTCAAATTGTGGGCATTGGGAATTTTGACCCTGTGAAGGGGGAGTGACTATTACAATCTTTAATTAGTCTCTATTCCTTTAAAAATATGGTATACCTATTTTATTTATCATTTAAAATAGGAGACCTATATCATTAAAACAAAAGACCAGGATGTATGTTTTGTTATTTTATAGCATCATCACATTTTATTTTAGTAAGGGTTTTTGTGTGTGTGTGTGTGTGTGTGTGTGTGTGTGTGTGTGTGTGTGTGTGTGCAGGGTCTCACTACCCAGCTCAGACTTGTAGTGATCTCTTGATTTCTGCCTCCCTAGTCCTGTGATTACATGTATGCATGTATGTGCCACCACACCTGGACTGCACCATCAGATTTTAAAAGCCAAATTAAAACACTGCAGAATCAGTTAAGATATCTGTATTGTTTTCATTTTGAAGACATCCATTGCACAAATGATATTACCCAAATTATCTAACACAAGGTCAAAGCCTATTTCCACCCATGATTAGCCTTTATCAAAATAAGCAATAAAAGTTTCTGACTGGACAATAGGCATATGGTCCTGGACACAAGAGAAATATTAGGGTTGAAACCCATGTATCTACACATACTCACCTGTGACTCCAGCTGGGAGGCTATAGGAAGATCACTATGAGTCCATAGAGAGACTCTGTATCACAAAAAAGAAGAGAAGGAAGGAAGGAAGGAAGGAAGGAAGGAAGGAAGGAAGGAAGAAAAGAAGGGACTGTATTCCAAAGGATAAAGCTTCCAAATGAAGAACAATAAAACATGAAAAAATTTACTGGAGTAGCATAACAAAAATTGGAAACTACAAAAAAAATAAAATTGAAGACAAATTAATAGACTGATGAAATTTGAAGAATAAAATATGTGCAAATAATGAACAATGTCTAATTTGGACAATGTTCAACATAAGTGCAAATGGTTTCAAAGAAGTTATGTAGAAAAATATTTGAAAATATTGATTGGAAATTTCATAATTTGGAAAATATATTCAAAAGCTTCGCTGATAGTACAAATAACATTGTGAAAATGATACTTAAATATATCACATGTAATATTTTAGAAACCAAAACAGGAAAATTATGAAATCATGGTATCAATAAATCTGACCTCAAAGCTTATCAAACTAAATACATGCTTTGACGCCATATTTTTCCAAATGAACTCTATAGGTCAATCAGAGAGTCCAGGGTAAGAGTTCAACAGAGCACACACTTTCCTACAAAGGAAAAAAAAATATGTAAATATAGATGTCTTCACTGATGAATCCTTCCAGTGAAAAAGAAGTACAAGGATTACTTGCAAATTAACTTTAGGAGTTAGAAGCATAATATTACTCTGATATCAAGTAAAACTAAGATGTGGTATATGCACCACTGACTCCCTACAACAAATATTATGTACTGAATATATTTATAATGAGTTTCATAAAAAATTAAATGTAGAAAAAATGAATGAAAGAAGAAATGAAATCAAGTTTGATTATATAATCAAATATGACAAAATAAGAAAGACAAACTTTTTCACTGAGCAGGCAGAATTAGGTAGATAACTCTTGCAGAGCTGAGCATGTTGGTGCACAACTGTAATCTCTGGAATCTGGAAGAATAGGACAAAGGACTCACACAGGAGAGACACATATGGGCAAATTAGGTAGTGAGTGAGACCATATGTAAAATTAGAAATTTAAGAAATAGGCTATGATCTAGCTCAGCGTGAAAGTCTAGGCTCAGTTCCCACTGCCAACCCTGAAAGAAGTGTGTAAAAGGCCAGGGAGATGGCTCAGTGGAATAAGCACTTCCCTGGCAAGTGCAAGGGCTTGAGTTCAATCCCTGGTTCTGAAAGAAAAAAAAATAATTGTGTAAAATGAAAGTGTACCTCTGTAAAGATTTTGAGGATAACATTCTCTTTATTTGGAGAATGCGTATCTCTAGTAAGACTTCCAAAAAGACTTACAAAATAAAATTTTTTAGGCAAATATAAATTTGAATATTTAATGAGGGTGAAGAAATGTCTGAGCAACAAAAACTATCATCTTGCATAGTCAAATTTATCTTGATAGAAGTACAGTTCAGTAATATATACCAGAGGCGAAAGCCTGCAGAGCTCGCAGAAGTAATGGGGAAGGAAGTGGGAAGAGTTAGATAGGGAAAGCAGACATAATAGCCAAAATGTACGAAGTGTTAGTTAAGCAAAGTAATCTCAAGTGATCTATTAAACACCATGGTAAACATAGTTAGACAACAAAATATTCCATAACCCACTGAAATTATTAACACATTAGGCAGATACAGTGTCAGGGTTTGATCCACAGCGTGCTGTGCTAGCCCTAAGCATGTCCCAGTGTGCTGAGTTGAGGAACGAGACTGGGTGTGGTGGGGTGTGTCTGTAATTGCAGCGCTTGGGAGCTGAAAGCAGGAGGCTTGCGATGCGTCTGCTGTATATAGTAAGACACTGTAAATCCCAAAATACATATATATGGTAAAACTTACATCATATATATATATATATATATATATATATATATATATATATGTATGTATGTATCAGAGTTTTAAATTTTTAGCACAGATATATAAGAATAAGAAGTGATAACTAGTGATAAGCAATATGATTTAATTATTTTTTAACCTATACATATATCAGAACATCACAAAGTATCCCTGGAATTCCTAATTTAATATATTATATTCTAATGATGTGTCTCTTAAATATAAAATTAAGTGAACATAGACCCTTGAATTTTAATAAGAACTTAAACATAATATTCTATTTTAATGTATTAGATAAAATATCAAGAATACTAATTTCATGCCTAAAATTAGTATCAAGCGATGAAATTAACATTCTGAGAATTTAAGAAAGGGTGTTGAATATTTGTCTATTAAGCATTTTATTCTTTGACGATAAAGAAATTGGAACATTTAAAACTTATCTATTATCTTATAAAGTACTTGTTTCCTGACAAGATTTACATCTTCTTTATATATAGTATGATATTATATTCTTGTATTTTATAACAAATAACAAATTTCACAAAAGTAGCTTTCCAGTAAGCCTGAAAACATTACGCATGACATTAGCTCCCAGCAGCCACACACTAAGGACGTGGTTGTCACTTTGAAGATTAAAATTGAAATACACAACAAAATTTTCTAGAGTTGTAAGAGTACGTGTGAACATTAATTTTTTTTTAAGTGTTATTTATTTTGAAACTCAAGAAGGAGCAAAATCTTTGTCCTGCTGCTTACGTGAATTCTAACCCCTCCCTCCCTAATTCCTGTGAAAATTCTACATTAACTACACATGCGGCTTTGTGACGTAAGAGTGTGCTGATTTCCACATAAATTTCAAATAGACACTGACTTTGGTTCCAACGCAAAGTGAAGAAGCATAAAGTTTTCTGTTGGATGACTGCATATTTTTAAATTGTACATCTTTATTTAGTTAGTATAGATGAAGATACTGAAATGCACACTTTCAAGATGTACTCTAAATATTAGTTTCTTTTCCATGTATTTAGTACGGGGTCTACGGGATCTCACTTTCAGATGAGACTCCAACCCCCAAGCCCTACAATTATAAGTGTGTGTCACCACACCCTGTCTCAGTCACATTCTCAGTGCATCCCCGGCGCAGGGCTGGCTGGCACACTGGGTCCCTGCATCTGCCTAAGCAGGCTTTTTTTTAACTTGCTGAGCTATCTGGCTGGCCCTAAATAATAATTTCTTACTAACCTGAAAAGATAGGTTTGCAAGCTTTTACAAATCCTCAAATAGAATGTGTTTTAAATATGCTCCTTTTCCTACCCAAATTTATAAAAACATAACAATAAATAGGGATCTGATTTGCCAGGGATTTTGTCCATTCTGATGAGGTCAATGGTGTTGTAGTTTATTTTCTTTTTTTAAGGCAATCTTCTCAGTTATGACTTTCTTCAGATGCCCTGAAATTCTCAGAGAACGACCCACACTCAACAACTGCTTTTATTAAAAAATAATAAAAACATAAACCCTAGAAGAGTGAAAAAGCAATCATACCTTAAACAAAGGCTCATATGTTTTATGTTGGCCAAGATACAAATAAAATACAAAAATAGAGGAAAGAATTTCTCTTTATAGCAAAAAATTCAGAGGCTTTATTATACCTAAAATATTGTTTTGACCACTTGTCCTTGTTTATATTGTTTGGCTTCAATGAAAGGTATTTAGATAAAATAACATTTGTGTGTTGATGCCTGAGTACTCTCAGATGTGTCCAACACCACAGGTACCTGGAAGGCTGTAGAATAATTTTTCACATCAGTTGGCATTAGGGATCTGATTCCTCCCTGAGTCACCTTACTGCACATCAGCTCCTGGATAAGCAAGGCTCTGAGCACTTCATGCCTTACCTGTTTTTCTGTCATTCTTCTAGATTTTTACTCCCCTTTTTCTCCTCTGCCTAGGAGAATATCTTAGACTTCCTCCCCTTTACACTGATAGCAACCTAGCTAGTCAAATAAACTCCTCACCCAGAAATCTGGGCAGGGTAAGAGATTGGTATGCCTGCTGGCTCATCTTCATGCGAAAACTCCTGCTTGTATATTTTTACAGTTTTATCCCACTTAATGCCTGGGGGATAAAGGAAACAATGATACAAAAAGAAAAAAAATTTCACATTGGGCACTTTTCCTCCTAAGCAAAGAACTTCAAACATCTGTTGGCTAAAGAAATTCAAGAAAAAAAGAGACTAGGATTAAGACTTTTGTTAGAAAGTGAAGATAATTTATATGTGTTCTACTGAATCAATGATTCATTTACTTTCACAGAAAAAAAAAACTTTTGAATCTCTAAACATCTCAAGTTTAATTTACATGATAGTACTTGACTATTTAAGTCTGCACTTTGCTTAAATGCCAAACAATCAGAAAGAAACAGATATCTATAATGCTATTAGTTTACTTAGCATTCTTGTGCCAAAAATTTTATATTAATGGTCACCAAGTTGTTAAAGGAAAATTAACAGAAAATAAGGGGGGAAATATCTTCTTAAAAATGCACTTTCCCTGATTACAAAAATGAACAGTCTTCCAGGTAATAGCAAGTGATTACACGAGCCAGAATTACAAAAATATTCCAACTGGACCTTATCATGAGGCATTAAAAATATGAGAAAACAGGTATAAAAGATTGTTGAAAATTTAAAACTAAAGTCCAACTTTCAACCTTCAAGCAAAATGCCACATTCATGCCAGGAAAAAGGCAGACATGTTTAACAAATAGACCAAAGGGGAAAAAAAAGAATCCTCCTTTTTGTACTTATCTGAAGAAAATTTCTGTAGAAAAATCTAAATGAAAGCATATTTGAAAGAGGAGCATTGATTTTGGGAGGGACCAGTGATGACCCATGAGCCTTGAAATCCTCCTGGTTAAATTTAAGTGGAGGAATATGCAAGGTAAGTAGCAGAAATAATACTTGCAATGGAGCAAGCACAAAAAATATAAATCAATGCTATCCTGAAACTAAAAAAGAAGAATGATCTTAGCATCAAATAAGTGTGTGTACTCTGCAAGGTGACTATACATAATGTGACTTCACTAATCTCTTCGGCTATCTTGTACAGATTAGTCAAGTTGTATTATATATATAATATTCCTTAACATTTTATATATATATATATATATATATATATATATATATATATATATATATGATACATTATTCCATATTATTGCCCATAATTAGTTTTGCTAGTCTTAGATGTATATTCCCCATTTCCACATGAGCAGAATATTTTCAGCAGAAAAAAACATGGCACCCACCCCCACAACACGACTTTCCCATTTCTGTTTTTTGCTTTCAGTTTGTCATGCTCAATCACGGTCTGAAAATTTTAAACAGACCATTAGTGATGACCCCAAGGCACGTGTGCTGCAGTGGGTGTGCGTGAGCACTGAGAACTCTACATGGTTTGCCATCGGGGTAGCACCCAGCTGAAAGACACAATTCAGAAATATTATGACCAGTGAAATAATCGTATTATATGTATTATATATTATACAATTACATATTTATAATTTGTAAGTAAAGCAGTCTGTAAGTATTAAATTTCATGCTGTCCTGAGTATCGTGGTGGAGTCTCACACTGTTCCACATCATCCCTCGGGAACACCGCATAAGCCGCCTGCCTAACAGGGCTTTCTACTCACCGTGATGGCACAAGTGTCCAGCACCATATCACAGTGCTCATGTTCCACTGTGCTTTAATGAAATGGCCTGCTCTACATCCCAAGGTCTGCAGCACCTGTCTTTCCTTATTTCGTCATATAGCGTGTATCATTTCCTACTACCAAAGAATGGTGAAAACAATAAAATACAGTAAGAGAGAGGTCAAGTTCCTATAATGTAAACATGCGTGTATTAATAAACTAATACAAATGTTTATAATAATCTTATTTTGCTCTTAAATTTGTTAATCTCTTTCTGTGTTTAATGCATAAAACAAAATTTAACATTTTATGTGTGCCTAGAAAAATATATATGTATATGATTCAATGCCTTCTGGCATTCCAGGTATGCATTAAGGATCTTGGACTCTATCCCCTGTGAATAAAGGGCTATAATACTGAATATAAGCACAACCTCTATTTCTGAGTTGCCGTCAGATGACTATGAAAGACACTTTTTTAAATAGAGAATAGAGAAATGCCCAGGAAGCTGTGAACTTTAGAAGTGACTTTGTGCAAGCAAAATGAAAAACAGAAAGACAGATGTTTGCTGGAAAGGCATAGGAATAAAGGGGAGGGGAAGTAACGTGGTAATAGGATTGAGTTTATTGTTTTAGGTTAGATCTTAGCTCGGCTGTTTCCTGGAAGCGTGGCCATCAGAGAAGCACTGCCAGCTGCCACCACAGACTCCTGAAGCAACTGTGGAATAGCAAATAGCTAGACAGTCGCTGAAAAAGTGCCAACGTACTTCTTTTTCCTAACTTTCCTACACAAACGCCCCCACACACGCACACACGTATGCGGAGAAGACATACTGTACGTCTTTCGCTTTGATTTGGCTCCATGTTTTCTTTACCTTACTATATAGTCAAATATGCATGCGCATGAGAAAATATAACTCTTTCTTTGGACGCATACACAGAATTTATATTTCTGTGTCTAAGACAGGATTTAGATCTCAGATACCTCCTATAAACACAGCTCTCAGAATAAAAGGATAATTAAGCAGATTTCAGATCCAATGGGAAAGAGTGGGAGCAAATGTACCCTCAGCTGGCAAGGCCAACTGGGAACTGGCATCTGTGGGTTATAATTCCAATTACACAAAATAAAGGAAAATGGACATTCTCTATTAGGGTCTATTTTCAATTGATCATTGTCTCTTTTCAGTTGTTTCATTTAGAAGCCATGTGATTAACCTTCACCCAGAGGTTTCATTTGGGCATATTTTTGGCTTTGTTGTTTGAAGAGTAGAATGAGATCAATATAGTCAATAAGATTAAAATAGAATGTACTCAGACTGCTCAATGCAACTGGACACATTTGACATATCTCAGCATATTAAAGATAAGATTGAGGAAATAAGTTAATTTCAATTTATAATAATAGAGAAAGAGCAAAGTAAATGAAAAACCAAGCTACCCAAGGGGAAAAATCCTGCAGAGCTTTCTGTTTCCTCATTAAGTTGATGACAACTGGGCTTGGATTTCTCATCTGCTTGTTATCACTATCATTGCTATCACTAGGTCACCTTGTCATATGTCTATGTCGCATTTCGTTACACACCTTCCTGTAGAAAATGCATTAACCAATGTACACCCAGGCGGGTTTCAATGTCGTTTTACCAACCTGGTTATTGATAAAAAAGAAGAAATGCGAAGTATTAGCCATATTTGAAACCTCAAGATTCTAACAACAAGCAAAAAAGAAAACTACTACTACTTGATGCTTCCACACAAATTTTATTTTTTTCTTGTTCAAACTTCTTCTGACACAACTCAGCAACTGCAGTGAAAATGGCTAATAACTAATGCAATGGAATAACGAACATCAAGCACAACCTCTGTGAAATGTGTCTGCAGAGAAGAAGGAGATGAAGCTGCATGAGCTTAATTGTTTCTCCCAGGAGATTAAACAATACCTAATAATTCAGCTACCTGTGGTCACTTTGTCACTGTGGCCATGTTTTGGTAAAGTCAGTGCACTTACCTCTTGTTCTCTGTTTTTCTCTGTCACTTTAGAAAGGACTGAGTCAGAGATAGTGAAGGACTGAAGTAAATTTCTTGTGTTTATTTTGTTCTTATTCATGAATCGGCACAATATTTTTCTCTAACTTGCCAGTTGAATAATAATGGCAAGGATGACTATGTAGTGGACAGAAAAATTAGAGATAACATAAATAGAAAGAATGTGATAGAGATTCAAAAATCATTTGTGAATAACAAATAACACTTACATGAAGGAAAAGTTTTCATATAACACTTGATATATCTTGAAGTATTTCTGCTATTATTACTAACTTAGAAGTAGTTCTTCAAAAGAAAATATGCAGTAATGAAGAAAAGAAGGAAAAAAGAAAAGGTGGAAGAAAAGAAAAAAGGAAAGAAAGAATAAAGGGAAAGAAAGAAGGAAAGGGAGAGGAAGAAGTAGATTTTCCTTGGTATTCAGTCCAATTTTTTCTACTATTAGAATGTACTGGTTTTGTTTTATTAATAGACCCAAACAGCTTTTACTAGTATCACTCCCATGTCACAATGTGTTGACACATTATGTATTTTCTAACACATTTGGAATGCGAGGTTTCCCTAGTGAATCTCAGTATCACAGAAGATGAAAACAAAGTCTGAACATTGTCAAAAACATCCAAATGTGTACTAATTTGGAGACTCCATAGACTACCCAATTGCTTTGAGATGTCCATTCTATGACAAGAAATAAACCAGATTTTTTCTTTTGCTTTCTTCTGTACTTATTTAACTTTCTTTCACAGCATATTGCCATGATATGTGTAATAACTCTGGGATCTGGATCACAAAAATCAAAATAACTTATGTAGTACAAAGAAACTGAAAAAGATACAAAAATTAGAAAAGAAAAAAGTTAGATTTTCTTATAAAAATATAGTGTATTAACATATAATTATTAATAGTTGTCAACATGATAACTTAATATTCATCCCTATCTTTCTGCATACGAATACAAAGATTTTTTAAATATTCACATATCATTACTTATTACTTGAACCTCTAATCTTCAATCACTAACTTCTAAATTTGGATCTATTTCTCTATGGTTCGGTATTTGAATTGTGTCATCTTTTAGTCATATTTTCCAAGTAAATTCAAAAGCAGAAGGTATTTCTACTTTTTATTATTTCCATATCAGAGTTCTATACAACTAAAACAATGTAATCTAAAGTGCTGAATTTTTAAACCCAGGTGGATTGATTGGAATTTCATTTTATTTACAGCAGATGCATTACAAGATTTTCAGGATCTGCCTGAAGTCTCAATAAGTACCAAATTCTCTAGATACTAGGTGTTTCCATATACCTACATATCTATGATAAATTTTAATTTATGAATTGTGCACATTAACAGATTTGCAGCTGTAGCTAATAATAAAAAATGCAAATTGCAAATTACAAGTGAATGGATTACACCTAGTCTCTGCCTTTTCCCCCTCCCAAATTGTGACAAATAAAGGTTGCTTCCGTCAAGGCAGTCTATAATATTTGTGATTGTGGTCTACACTGCCTAACACATAGGGGAGGCTTAATATTAAATTTGAGCTCCACATGCTTCAAAGTATCATGCTCTGCTTTTTCTCTCATTTACTTAAAAGAAATTCTAAATTATACTACCCTATTTCATTGCTTTGATTTGTCTTAGTGCCTGTCATACTACTGTAACAAACTCCCATAGACTGTGTAATTGATGAAGAAAAAAATCTATGTAGTTACAGTTCTGGAAGCTTGAACGCCTAAGAACAAAAGCTCAGTGAGTTCTGTGGTGGAGAAGGGTCCAGTGTCAGCTTTCATTATAGTACCTTGAATACCGTTTTTCATATGGTAAAAAGCAGGAAAGAAAAAAATGCAGTTTCACAATGCTTATAGCAAAAGTAATGCATTCATGAAGGCAGATGCTTCATTTTAATGATGCCCCCAAAATCTTCACCTTTTAACACTTTTGGCAATTAAGATTTAAATGCATGAATTTGAAAGAATACATCCAAACTATAGTAACTACACAGGAAAACACACATCATTAGACTTATAAATACTGATATAAGACAGTCATTTAAGTAGAAGACACATGGGGATTAATTCCCCTCATTACATGGTTACTTGCTTTGCGCACACTTGTTCCACAATCTTGAGGCTTTCTTGAAGCAGTTGTAGGTGATCTCTTCTGTTTTGTTGTCACGGTTGCATCAGTATCCTAAACCAATTCCAGCTGCTGAACTTCCACAGCCAGTCTGACTTTGGGAAAGAGTCGAAAGTTGTGCAGTGCCAGGTCCAGCGACTACAATAGGCGAAGCACACTGGCATGTGTGTTACCAGTGCCTCTTTCCGGTGGGTGGCATTTGATGGCAGCATTGTCCGAGACATCAAACAGCTTGCAGAATTGCGTCAGAAAGTGGCAAGAATGATGGAGTAACCGGCATTTGTTTCAAGTGAGGGCGATTATTTTGAGGAGGACTAGAGGCAATGAGTTGTTTCCTGTAATATATATTTTAATATAGTTTATCTACATGTCATATCTGTTTTAAAACATAAATATTAAATATTAAAGAAAAGTAGTAGCCATGTTATTATCTTTAAATTAGATTGTTAAAACTAGAATTGAGCTAAGATTTCTTCTTGCAATAAAATGTACATAATTATCTACATAATGATGATTTTAATTCCAAACTTTCATCGCTTAATAAAAATGGAAGCTTACTTATTCTTGTATATAAAATTTCATTCCAATTAATTAATGACAGTTAACCTGGAAAATATCAAAATTTAAAACATAGTATGTTAAGTGAACAAAACAGAACATGCAACAAAGCTATCTTAATATTCCTATTTGAATTATAATTCTGATTTTTAGACATAAAAATTTTAATTTCATATACAGTGGAATTATCATTCCCTGCATGTTAATATTAAGAAATTTTATAACAATAAAGGAAGTTAGAGTTCACTGAATTTTTATGTTTATTTTTATAAGATGAATCTGTAAGTAGCTATTATATTGCCCAAGACAACATTAACAGAGGGAAACATACAGTTTTCTACAAAAAAAGTTTCATATAAGATATAATTCTCATTGAATTCAAAAGGAACTTTATTCGTTTTTATGATACAGTTTTTTGTTGTTTGATAAATTTCATTATGATTCAGTTAAGGCCATGAGAACTCTCTTAGAGCACACACACACACACACACACACACACACACACACACACACATTCTATTAATTTCAATAAATAAGTAGAAAATTAGAAAAGAACCTGGAGCCTTCCAAAGTAAGGTGCAGGTCTCATCCTGCATAATCAGGATAGAAACTTAGCCTGGGAAATGTGGAAAGGTTAGCGCTTCCTCATCACCCTGCACAGCGTAGACCACGCAGAACTGAGGTTCCATGTTGCACAGTAAGAAGTTCCCTTCATGCCCAGAAGCAAAACACTGTTATAAAACTCAACAATGGGTGGTGAGAATGGGCAAAACTGCCCTTGATTTATTGCTCTCTAGGATTAGGAATCATTTAGGATTTTGCAAGGTGGAATCTGAAACAAAACAATATATAATTTGGTGACCAACTCTACAGATCTCCACTACCGCCACTTGCCAAGCTTTCCAAGCTGCTTAAGGTTGGATACTGCTGCAGTTGAAATCTTTATTAACACTCCTAGGTATCAATAATGAAACACAAGGAATTAGAGATGCAAAATGAGAAATTAATTTGTGCTTGCAAGGACTCACAGTCACATTGACAAGAATGAACACACAATATAAACCAGGAGACACAGTTTATTTCCATTTAAATTAAACTTACTACATATATTTTTAAACTATAGAAATAAATGGATGAATAATATAAAAATAAGATTAATAAGATACAACAAAATATAACAGGAAGAAATTATGTATAAAATATATTTAATAAATTCACAAGCTTTAGTGATAACAAGTGCGTGTGTGTGTGTGTGTGTGTGTTGTGTATACTGATTAAGTTTCTCCAAGGAACAGAATCAATGGAATATATTTATACGTATACATATATGTGTGCATATGTATGTAATTATGGGAGAGATTTCTTAGGTTGGCTCATAGGATCACAGGCAAGAGAGTCCTCACTGGTGTGTGGGAAAATCCAATAGCTGCTCAAAGAAGCTGAAAGCTGAAGAACCAAAGGGGTCAAGGATGCAACACTAGTCTGAGACTTCAGCCTAGATGCTTCCTGGGGAGGCTCTGGGGTGGTTCAGAGTGGAAAGACTAAAGAGTCCAGACTCTGGTGTCCATAGACGATGGCAGCAGAGATCCATCCACACCAGGGAAATATAAAACTTCAAATGCGTCAACATCTTCCTTCCCCTCCCTTTTATTCCTTCCTTTCCTTCCTGCCTTGTTGCCTTCCTTGTTTCCCTGCTTGCTTGTTTTTACTTTCTTTCTTTTTTCTTTCCCTCCTTCCTTCCTTCCTTCTTTCCTTCCTTCCTTCCTTCCTTTCCTTCCTTCCTTCCTTCCTTCCTTCCTTCCTTCCTTCCTTCCTTCCTTCCTTCCTTCTTTCTTTCTTTTTTTCTTTCATGCAGGGAATTCTGTCTTCCCATAGTCCTACAAAAGAAGTTTTGAGTATACTAAATATTAGAATTCAAGCTGTCAATGATTAGTGCATCTAAATGCAGTTATCATTAGATAGTGAAACTGATGCTGTTAGTAACATTATCAGTTGAAGTTTAACCTGTTCAAAGGAGAAGAAAATGCAGCTGGTGAAAATATTAGAAGTTTAAAGTGAGAAAAAAGAAAGAAATTCTTGTTATAATTTGTCAACTTTACAGCTCTGAATTACTAATTTTTATATGGTACAATTGAGGCAAGTTTCAGAGCTTCAATCATCTATGATGGTAGCAAAATCAAAGTAAAAAACCACATCACTTCCAAAAGGAAATGAAGTTTCCAAAGGAAGTAGTGGCGGTAAGAGTTTCTGGCCTTCCTTCCTACCCTGTTAGGGGCCAAAGAAACCCCATCCACGTTGCTCTACTTATTTTGTAGCCATTTCAGATTATGTTCTATTGGGCAAGGGAAAGAGAGACAGAAAAAGAACAGATTATCCAGCACATTTCTTAAATCACTTTCTTTCCAATAGTTATTTCACAGACTATCTCTCCTAGTTCCTTCTTTGCTTAGATGAATCCCATTGGAGTATACATGTTTTAGATGCTGATATTCAATTGCAAAAATGTTAACCATAAACAAATACACTCTAGACTTTGAACCAATTCAACTCACGTACAAAATGGGGGCCTCAATTGGAAAAAAGAAAAAAAATTTAGAAACCCACAGATATGTTCTTTCTGGTACTTAAACTGCTGACAGCACCAAAACTAGCCCTGGGAACACCACTTAGTACAGCTGGCAAAAGGCACAGGCACAGTTAGTTAAGTGGAAAACAGTGGAAGGTCATACATTCATAATTACACACACATATGCTGATGATCCCCAGGTGGTCAACGGGGAATATGAAGTTCAGCCAAGCTAAAAGAGCAAAGCGTACACCCAGAGCATGCATTTTAGCCCAAATTATCAAGACAGTATTTACAGTCCCCTGTTTTCAATTGCACTGTCCTCACTAACAGTGAAGTTGAAAGCATAAAACTTCTATTTCTTGCAATGTGATGTTATTTGGAATGGTTCAAGGTCACTCTGCAGTTGCACTGTATGTTGTTAAGTTCATCTCTATGACAGGGAGCTACTTCTCAGACATTTACTTGATTGATGTACTAATTTCCCTGCTTAAATACTAAGACCTCAGTCCTTTTGGTCTCACTGTGGAGCACACTGACTTTTTCCCCCTGTGAGCTAATCTAATTCCCAAATGAAAAAAGACAGACCAAAAGGAGCAGGCAGAAGCAGAGTGAGAGCTAAGGAAATAGAAGAAATAGCCTCGGTGATTATTCTCAGCATGTGGAAAGAGTATAACATCTTTAAGAAAATATAAAAGAACTCAATAGTGCGTGTTGTGCTGGCAAGTGGCATTTTCATAAATGTGTCAAGAGCATGAGATGCTTGCTTTTACATGGAGAGACTCTTATGCCAAAATCTCTCTGCCTTGTGCAACTCTGTGTTGTCATTCGGTATGTGTGCAGCTATACAACACAATGAATTATTTTAAATTGATAGGCATATGTGCTCCAGATTACCCTGAAGTGGGGCTGTTATCCACTCCTGGGGTCTACACTGCATTCAAAACCAGATTATTGTAGAAGCTCATGTGA
Organism: Ctenomys sociabilis; assembly: GCA_004027165.1. Lineage (NCBI taxonomy): Eukaryota > Metazoa > Chordata > Mammalia > Rodentia > Ctenomyidae > Ctenomys > Ctenomys sociabilis. The sequence continues at coordinate 16,037 of PVKA01035952.1, forward strand.
AGAAAATGGAGATTAGTTAGCCACTGGCCTTTCCTCCTCAGTATCTTCTGAGGATGACACAAAGGCTTTCGTGGCAGTACTGGCTCTCATAGGCAATGCCCTCCCCTGGTGAGGGTGCACATTGGTACTGTGGACCATTTACTGGGTCCACCGAGGAAGATCTAGGACAAGTCTGTTGAGACTGTTGCTATTGTTACTGCTACACTTAGAAACATGCATGCTCCATTGGCAATGTAGGGGTATCCCAACTGATAGCTTCAAAGTTTATTTTTGGAATAAATGATCCCAACCAATAGCCTCCAAGTACATTTATTTCTAGCTTCAATGCATTATTAACTTCAGCACTTTTGAGAAAGACACAATGTAGTTAACAAATCTAAATCCATTTCCTCCTAGAATTTGTAATATGTTACAATTTAGAATGATGGGTAAGGAGAAAGTAAAGTCAAACAAATAAAATATAAATTCAGTTCAGTATGACAGTACCAATGTTGGGAGTGAAATTCATTTCTTAATATAAATATCTATATGGACACCTCAAATATCAATTCCTATTCCCCATGAATGTGTACAGAAATTTTATTGTTTTATTTTGTTTAATAATTTTATTGAGAAACAAATAGCAATGAGACAGTTTCAAAACCAATTAATAGGAGATTTCAATAATTAGTACATTGCACATTGTTGTCTTAGTGGTTATTCATTGTATAAGATGCAGACATAATATTCTGTGCACAAACACTATTAGAACAAATCTTTCTATTCATTTAATTAAGAGAATGTAGCTATATATCTATTCTATCTATTTTGAATATACAGATACAAAGTGGTCATTCATTTGTATCCCTTTTTTTTTTTTAGTTTTATCAGAGAAGAGTATTCCATTGTAATTTAAATATTGTACATTCATGAATTCAGCAAAATATTCCAATATAGGTGTTATGGTTTGTGTCTAGTTGTCTCCCCAAAGCCTGATGTAGTCATGGAGTGGGGACTTCTAGAGTCTGTGATTAACTCATGATCCACTGGGATTATTTGTGATCCAAGGCCGGGATTATGGGTCTTAGTACTGCCGGGATTATGGGTGTGAGTACTACATCCCATCCTGGGGCAGAGAGCCTGAATTTAATATAACAAAGAGACAGACTTTCTTCAGTGACTGCTTTTTGTTGTTGTTGCTATTTGGCTGCCATGAACTGCTGCTCTCTGCCATGTGCCCCTCTGCCTTGGACCCAGGTGAATACGGACTGAAACTTCCAGTAAATGTGAGCTAAATAAACCTCTCCCTCCTTCATTTTGGGTGTTGGATATTTGTCCCAGCAATGACAGAAGAGTAGCTAAGACTGAATTTGGTACTGTAGGAGTAGGGTCATTGTTGTGACTAAACCTGACCATATGGATTACAAGTTTTGTGACTGGTTTATGGGAAGAGATAGGAAAGGTTCAGAGATGTTACCTACATCTCTGAAGCAGTGGAAGAGCTTCAGCTATTTTGGAGATTCTGGTCAGAGCTCAGAAGACCACAAAGCTGATAGAAAGTCAGCCTGTGAAGACCAGACTGGGGAGATATTTTCTGGGAAGAAGGACCACATTGGTTGTTCAACTCCAGAAGATTTGCTCTATGGTTTGGCTAAGAGACTATCTGAATTTTGCTCATGTCCAGAGACTTTGTCTAAGACTGAGTTTAAGCATGGCAGACTGATTACACTTTTAAAAGATATTTCAAATCAGCCAAATATTGGGGCTGTCGCATGGCTGTTATTGGGGGCTTTTAGTCAGATTTATGTTGAGAATGAAGAGCAAGGAGCCCAACAGGATGGTTCAAAATGTTGTGAGTTTGGCTAGAAAGGAAGCACCAAGAAAGCTGTGGACTGCAAAGATGGAGCTGAGATAACAATAGATGAAACTTTTTTATCTGATAAGGTCAGTCAAGTCCCTTCAAGACTTATTCCAAAACCCTGTACTGCAGTTTGTAGATCCTTTGTCAGCGTCAGCCATGTGGATGAGTCATGGCCATTTGTTAACCAGTTTTGCTCTCTGTGAAAGCCTGAGAAAATGTTTTCTCTCCATGTGAGAAATTTTATTTCGAGAACTCTCCTATTAAATGGCTCTAAAAGTGTCCAAACCCCTTTCCTGCCTTCCTTGACACACTGTTATAGAAGTTAACACAGAGCTATGTCTTTAACCTGGGTTTCTTCTGCTCTGGCACCTTCACATTAGTTCAAGCCTCCTAAATCAGAGAATTTGTCGGCAGGGACGGCGGCTCTGAACTCACCACTGATTGTCTACCATAAGCAATCTTAGAAATGAAAAAAGAAGTGTCCCAATCACGACTTTTGTGTTAACTAGGCAGGTATTGTCCCTGCGAAAGCAGTTTCCAGGGTACTAGAGTTTCTGAAACAGATGGATTAGCTGGACCAATCTTTACTTATTTATGTTTTCATCCAAAAAGAATCAGAAAAATATATTTGGAATATTTTTAAAATTATAGAAGCTCGTATTTCTGAAGGCAGAACAACTATCTCATTGTTTATGTCTTGAAAAGGGAAGTCTATCACATTGAAGAGATCATTTCTACTAGTATATTTCTAAGACTTAATCTTGATATCAGACTTGAATTATGTAGGTTAAGTTGAAAATCATGTTTTTAACCAATTTATAAAAATTAATACTATGCTATGTTTGTGTTTTATATTTGGATCTGAGATATTTTCAGTCATGAAATTTAAGTTCACACAGCAGTAGTTCCATTATGTCTACAGATTTTGCATGTTTTATTGATCTTTACCTACTTTGCACTAATAAAATACTAAATATTAGGCAGACACATAATAGGTGAATTATAAATATACATTGAGTTAACAAACACACTTAAGAGTTTTTCTTTTTTCTTTCATGGAAGATAAGTATCTTTTACATGTCTACATTTTATGTATGTTGCTAAAACACCACAGCATTCTGAAGGAAAAAAAAATTCCTTCAGAGAAATTTTAATTTCTCCCCTTTTACTTTAAAATGAGATTAAGATTTTATACAGTAAAGTATTACTCAGTGATGAAGATTAACTCAAGGCTTTATGGATAAGCAGTTGCAGCTTGAGATCCCACTCATAAGTGAAATAAATCACATCCATGTGTGTAAACATCATATTGTCTCTCTAATGTAAGAAACTAAAAGAATAAATAGGATCCAACAGGTGCAGTAGATATTGTAAAGGAAAAAGAAACTGATCTATGAGAAAGAACTTGGATGGTGGAAATAAGAAAAAAAAGGAAGAGATTTAAATATATATATATATATATATATATATATATATATATATATATATGCACAGGATACATAAAATAATTGTGCTAGTAACTTTTATTAGTTCTTGAAAGGAACAGTGTTTATATTGTTTAATCAATTATTCATGCCTGTATTTTGAAATGTGATCAACTATACTGAAGATAACGATATGCAATGTTAACAACCAATACTAATTTTCTATCATCTCAGTTTGTAATTATGCACAGCTTTTTACTGTTGTGGTTTTTGCTCTCTCTATGAACTGAAAAGAAAAATGAGATTTGGAAGAATGCTTAAGAAAACACCAAGTGAAATCATCAAAGTTTTGAGTTTATGAAATCCAAATTGTCTAACAATTCTTTTTAGTTGCCTGTAACAAAACCCTAAAGATTTAGAAAAGTAATGAAATTACTGTTTCATAAAGCTGACAAAAACACGGTGATATATTCTTCAGTCATGGCTGAGTGGGTGCTCTGCTTTTGTCCTCAGGGGTCAGACCATTTTTTCTTCTCTCTCTCTGTGTTCTGTTTATCTGTTCACTGACATTATTCTCAGGCGGACATCTGCATATGGATTCAGATGGCCACCGGCATCTCCAGACTTATATACCATTATATCTTAAGTTTACAGGGGAAGAGAAAATGTGTTTCCTGATATATCACCCTAGTAAATGCCCCAGGGATGTATAAGATGCTCTCAACAACGTGTAAGTGTATATCCCAGTATCAATCACAGCAACACAGAGCCTGGATCTAATCATCTTTGGGCTGAAGGCCAAATTTGGGATACGTATAGCTCCACCCACAAGAAAGGCAGATGAAAAAACACCCTTCACCATTCTGAGCCTGCAAACCTCTGAAAAATGTCACCCGCTTTCTTCCCCAGACACACAGGGCAGTTCTCTCTTTCTGAGTCCTTCTTCTCTATGTTCTGCAAAAATTTACATTGTGTTTTTTTTCTTTCTTTAAATGCATCAGAGCCCTTTCACTGCTGAAATCATTGGTAGTCTCTCCTCCCCTTCTCTAGCTTTTTCTTCCTTCTTTTCTTTTCACCCTGACTGGTTTATGTTCATGCAGCAGCTCTCAGTTTAGCAATCACTTTCCAACTTGGGGAAAAATCCATTGCCACATTGATCCCATTAGAAAGGTGTATACCTCTTTTCAAAACTTGTTTGTATTATAATTGCTCAGTTTTAAATATTCATTGACTTTTAATCCCTTCACATGTAGGAGGACAGGAGTGTTCTAGATGTCATCATCCTTTCTGTGGCTTTAGCATGTGCCACACCATCTGTCTGAATCAAGTTATGCACCAAAACATCCACAAACTATTCTTTAATGAGTTGAATAAAATATGAATGTATATAAATAGATTAAATAGATAGCTAAAAAAGGAAGAATCTAAGAGGGAAGAAATTATCCAGTGAAGGGCCAGATGGGAAATATCCCAAGATTTGCAGTCACTTAACAGTTTCAGTGGCATATTCTTCAGGGTTCGTTTGCTTGGTGTCTCCCTGTCTCTGTGTCTACCTGTCTATTTCCATCTTTGGAGTCACTCAGGACATGGACTGGATTTGTGCTGTAGGTCATGGTCTGCCAACCTCTGAATTAATATGGTAATGATTTATATGTTCCCTCTGGCTTTACAAGATCATGAAATGCGATTTTGAAATGTTTTATCTTCCACTTTGTATTTGTATCTCAGTACTGTACTTTGCACTACACATACACTCTGTGTTTTCAAGACTGAATTCAGAATCATGTTGCTGTTTTCCCTTCTCCAACTTGTTTGTTACCAACTTTTCCACTCTCTACAGTGCCTGAGCTTTTCCTCTGTCTCCTGTGGTCTGTGCCACGCCACGCCCGCCTCTCCTTCTTCAGCCAAGTGCACCTGTGGCCTCATCTCCTTATTTTCACTTCACATTTTTCTGCTGCATCATCTTTCCTTCTGCTTTCTGCTGCATGCAGCATGATATTTCAATACAAGAAAAAATTTTATTTAAAACAAACGAAGTAAAACCAGACATTCCCTTTCTCTGGCACTAGGGAAATAGTACGCCATCTGCCCTCCACAAGGAGCTGTTTGCCTGAGGGGCACAATCGTCTCACCCAGGTAAGCTTTTATGACTGTGGAAATTGTACTGCAACCTACAAATTATGGTTGTCATTCTAGATCCTCTGTCCTTTTGCTGCCCTCCATTCTGTAGTTTATTTGAATCCTTTTCTTTCCCCACTGTATACACGCTGTCACCTCCTCCCCTGGACCACAACAGCTACTCTTCCGAATGGGAAATAGAATCTCTTATGCATCATTTCTTGGTACTGTTAGCTTCTCAGTGCAAACTGCAGGCTTGTTTTTATCTTTAAAAAAATAAAAACCCTTGCATATGATATTTACTGCTCTTACATAATTAGAGGGTAATAAAAGCAAAACTTGCAATATATATTCATATCAATGTTTTAAATGTCATACTTCTGATTGTGAAATTTGTGAAATTGCTACATTTTAATAAGCGAGGTTGCAACACTCTTGAAACATAAAAGTGGGGGAGAGTATCTGCCAACACATCACTGAAAAAAAATCTACCCAACTATAGCAAAGTAAAAGTAAATATTTCTGATATTTGACAGAGACACTTTTTGAATATTATGAAGTTTAGTGGCCCTTTATCCAATGTGAATAACCCTGTATAAAGATGTTTTTCTCAGGCTCTCACAGAGAGCAGTCTGGTCAAGCATTGGCCGTGACTCATCCACATGGATGACACAGACAAAGGAACTACAGAATAATGTACAGGACTACAAGATAAACCCTGAGAAGACTTCAATGACCACATAGGAAATATAAAGTTCATGTGTTGATATATAAGTTTTAATCTATCTGGGTCTTAACCATCC
>PVKA01035953.1:0-22216 GCA_004027165.1 Ctenomys sociabilis
TAGACAGAGGCGAGGATGGACAGGTCTCCTCCAGGTGGCTGCAAGCAGAGTGAGGGGAGGTATCTAGTCTCAGGTGAAAATCTGAGATGGGAAGAATGGAACTTTACAGGTCATGTTGCTTTGTATTCCTTCATTTTAACTAGCTCTACCATCACACCTGATCTACTGAATGCCTTAGAATGTACCACCCAGGGGGTCCCACTGTCTGCAGGGCACCCTTCCAGACCCAATGCTTGGTAGCTTCCATCAGGGCCCCAGGTGTGGGGGGAAGCCCATGTCCTCCGTCCAGCCCTTCTAGCTGCAGACACTCCTGAGATTCTATTGCAATCCAATAAAAAAAAAAAAAAAAAAAAAAAAAGAAAAAAAAAAAAAAATGCTGGCCTCTCCTTCATAGCTCCTGGCTGAATTCCTCTGGAGCAGTGTCACCTGTGGTTCCTTGGGTGCTGAATGCAGGGTTCGAGGGATCAGAGATTTTCTGGTAAAGGTGGAGAAGTCAGCAGATGCATATGGCTGGAGTAACCAGAATACATCTGACCTTGGCAGCATCTGTGATTCAAAACCTAGTTGTGCAGACTCAGTCCACAATCCTGATGTGCACAGCAAACCCAGTCTTACCCCAAGACAGGGCTGGGCTTACCATGCTGCCCGGCTTCTGGTAGATGGCATGGATTGGGTCTCAGCTCCTCACCCTTTATAAATGTGGGGGATCCACATATAGGAAGCCCTCAGTGACAGCCATGAAGCTTGACAGGAGGCCAGGCATCAGAACACTAAAGACTCTGTCAACCTCCTACATGAGGCATGAGTTTAGGGTGCCCTTCCACTACTCATCTTCTAAGAACAGGGTAATTTCTCCTGTGCAGGGGCCAGTGACCTGTACTATGAATACCTCTCAGATTAAACCAAGATTGTCCCTTACAAGCTAGGTAAATGACAGGGAATGACCAGTGGGATCTGTAATGAGTTTGGCCAACATCTAGGAGACCCCAAGACCAAGGAATCAGAATGCCAGAGGCCAGCCTGGGTCAAAAGATAGGAGGGATGTCAGCCATTCCTGCTGAGAACAGTGGGATGGGGACAGGCACATTTCTTGCTAAGTTAGCAGACAACCCAACCCCTAGGCTCCTTCATCCTCTGAAGAAATTAGGGGAACCACCCTTCCACACAGGAAAGGCCAGAGCTAGGGCAGGTCTATTTTCTGTCTTGTGTTAGGGGCTACAAACCCTCCAGATTCTCACCAGCCCACTCCCTCACACTTGAACTAAATCCCCACAGGAAAAAGCTGCTGTGGGACTCTGGCAAGACATACAGTACACTAGCTGCTTCCTGAGTACATCTGTTCAAAGTGACTAAGTCGCTCAGCACTGCAGTCATGTGACTGAACTATAAAGTGACTATTTTCACCACCTCTCCACGGGGAGCTCCGTTCTTGGTCCCTGCATGGGATGCTGAGAATGGCTCCCTCTGACCACCAGACTGGCAGCACAGGGTCAGAACCACTGTGGCCATCTGAAGGCCCTGCTGCCACCACCTGAACAGAGAACAGAATGTGGCTTCTCTGTAACTCAGCTTCCTCAGAGCCACAGACGGCCAGTGATCCCTCAGAGCCTCCTGGCTCCACATCCTTGGATGTACATAATCCTGTCACTACCACAGGGCTTGGACTCACATGGAACTGTCGTCCTTGAGGTAAGTTGTATCCAGAAACAACAGGACCAGAAACCTGAGGCTTAATCATCAAGCACTGTCCTATGACCAGACCTGTGCCAGAAGCCTAACACCTCGATGGGCCTAGCCTTTCAATCCTGACCCATTTTAAGTCCCACTCTGACAGGCTGGCTGAGTCTATTCCCAGGCCACAATGGGTCTACAAGTAGTTTATTGTCCCAAAGCTGTCACATGGAGTACATTCATTCTGCAGCCTGCAAATCAGTGACATTTTAATTTAGAGGGAATTACCACTAGAGACATCTTCCTTCAATTTAAAAATGCACATTTTTCAAAGCATCTTTATAAGCCAAAGAGCTAGGCAAGAGCCTCACTCAAACACTCAAAGAGTTCTGAGGGAAACTCAGAAGGTGGAGACAGTGCTGATGGTTTCCCTCCAACCACAGCAAAATACACAGTAACTGTCATAGAGCTTTGGTGCTGAATGCAAACAGCAGAGACCTTTGCACCAGAAGCAGGCCCTCTGTCCAGCAGAAGGGAAGATACCACCTGTAGAAGCCACACAGAAGCGTCTAGAACTCTAGGCCCAGAAAAGGCCAGGTCAGCATAGGGCTGCTAAGAATAGCATGCCCTCAGGTTAAACAGAAAGGGACAAAATACAGCGATGCATCAAGCCAGCAGCGCCTACCTCCAAGCACAGCAGACTCATCTTAGCATGAAAGGTGGGGAGGATGTGAGGATGGGGCTGCCTGCAGCCGGGATCCCCACCTGCTGTCCCTAGAGCTGAAGGCCTTCTTCCTCCAGGCTTACCCAGGGAGGCCACAGCCCCATTATATGACTGCAAGCCTGTTTCAGGGTCAGGTCAGTGTTTTCCAAGAGGACACAGGGTACCTGCTTTGTCCACCACCTTAAAAATGCCCAAGGGCCAGCCCTGGGTGTGAGATCCTTTCTCATCTATGCTGGTGAGCATGAATTCTGGCCCTTGCCCACCTGCCCTGAGTACCCCACCCAGAGGCTGACTGAGAACTCGCACCCACATGGCCATTCTCCTACATGGACCATAGGACCCATTTCCCAGCACAGGGAACTCAGGCGCGGCAGTGCCCCCATACTGGTAGTCACATGTCCTTGTACTCCTTGAACACCTCAGAGGGCCTTCGCACTGGAGGGGTGTGCTGCATGGGGCACCAGCTTCTGGGGATGGTGGGCGAAGGCGTAGGCCTGCCCCAGGATAGCCAGGTCCACCAGCACCTGTAGCAGGCCACAGACCGAGAACTGCAGGGGTGCACCATTGAGCAGGAAGTAGGCTGTCTTGAAAGTGTCACCACTTGTCCACATGAGTACCATCTTGAGGCTGCAGAAATACAAGAAGAGGGTGAGCAATGAATCAGGACAGGACACAAGAAGAGGTCAGCAATAACCCAGGAGGACAAGAAGACATAAGAATGTCAGCAGTATGACCCCGGAGCACAGGGAACATATTGTGGCTGTTAAGAGACTGAAATTGGGTGTGGCCTGTGCTGGGCTTATGTCTGCTCTGCTGCAAAGCTGGACAATTAGCAGGGAATGAGATAGCCTCATGGCAAAGACGCCCATATATGTTGAATGCTTGCTGGAGGCAACTGCAAAGCACCAAGATCTCTTGGTGGCACACACCTACAGTTCCAGCCCTCTTGAGAGTTTGAAGCAGAAAGATTCCAAATTCTAATCCAGCCAGGATAATTTAGCAACTGAGCAAGACGTTAAAATCCCTGTTTTGAAACAAGACATTGTTTCAAAAAAGTGGTAGCTAGGATCTGTGCAATGGGTCTGTCTTTAATCCCCAATACTTCAAATAAAACACCAAAAGGGGGCCTGGTGACTCTGTTGGCAGAGAAGTTAAGTAATTCTCCCAATATTACATCACATATAAACAGGTGTGGGATCCAATGGTTTAACTCCAAAGCCTGGAAGGGACAGGGCCCAGAGTAACAGGAAGTGCAGCTGCAGCTCTGACCCCAAAGCTCAAAGTAAGATGGGTCAACATGCCAGAGACATCCCTGTCCCAGGCAATCATTCTGAGCCCCTTGCTATGAGTGACCCCACAGCCCTGAGTGCACAGGCCACTGTCTCCCACAGCAAGGGAGACATGAGGTCACTGCCAGCACAGGGTACTACCTATATCCTGGGGATATGATACCCTATTTTTATATATAAAAATATCCAAAATATCCCTGGGGATATTTTTAGTTGCCCACATGCTCAGTTTGACACTGCACTTCAGGCGGGACATTGCAGTCCCCCTGGGACAGGAATTTAATCACTGTTGCTGAGGCTCTGCCCCAGACAGGGAAAGAGGGATGGCAGGTGAGGTGCTAGGGCCCATGCTACATAGCTTATTCTTTCTATAAGCACTATACAGACAAGACACTCATGTACTGCACAGACTCAGAGCATTCAGTTCTGCCTGCTGGAATTTTCAGTGTATTATTTCCCCCAAGACAATAAATTACCATACTTCCCTACACTGAGTTTCCATAATCCTTTAAGCTCACCAGCATCTGCAAACATCAAGTCCTGGAAGTTCTACCCAGTGAATTGCTAAGTCACCCTGAACCTGGCCCTGGCCAATTAGTATGAGCCGCCTTCCTTCAAGTTCCTTTATCTCTAGACAGAAGAAACTGGTTCTAATCGGGGAGACACCTACAGTGCAGGAAGCCACCCTTGCAGCGGAAAATCTAGGAGGCGGAACCAGCACAGGTAGGAGGGGGACTGTCAAAAGTTAGTCCTCTCTTCAGTCCCCAACTGTAGCTGCTGCCCTCTTCAACGCCCTTTGGCCTGACACCCCCACCCCCATTTTAAATTGGGTTCTCATTACCTCACCCTTGGCTCGTAGTCTTCCTCCAAACTGGAATGTTAGGTCACTGTTCCTAAAATACCCCTCACCTCAGCCTTACCCTGGGCAGCCATCTGGAATGTTTCTCTTCATGCTGGAAGACGAGAGCCAGCTCCTGCACCTGCTCAGCCCGCCTTTTGGCCACGGCCTGCACAGACATGCCAACCCATCGCACCCTCAGCCATGACAAGGGGTGTGACAAGCTCTTCCACCTCAAAGCAGACCTCAATGCAAATTGTGACCCTGGGTTAAATAAACCTCTCTTAGAGAGACACCAACAGCACAAGCAAAAGAAAAGCAGATACACTATGCTCATCAAAGTTAAAATCTTGTGCTGTAATGCACACCAGCAACAAATGAAGATAATCACAGAACAGGAGAAAATATTTGTAAATCGTATATTTGAAACATTTTAAAATCCAAAATAAAAAGCCAGGCGTGGTGGCGCATGCCTGTAATCCCAGCACTCGGGAGGCTGAGGCAGGAGGACTGATGTGAGTTTGAGACTAGCCTGAGCTACAAAGTGAGCTTAAGGCCAGCCTGAACTGCATAGTGAGACCCTATCTCAAAAAAGCCAAAAAAATAAAAAATAAAATAAAATCCAAAATATAGGGCTGGCCAGACAGCTCAGCAGACTAAAGCGCTTGCTTAAGGCAGGTACAGCAACGGGGGTCCATCCCTAGTGTGCTGTGCAAGCCCAGCCCCTGGGACATAATGAGACTGGGCTTGGTGACACATGCCTGTAATCCCAGTGTTTGGGAGGCTGAAAACTGGAGAATGACTATGAGTCCAATCTGTATAGTGAAACCCTGTAAGACCCTATAGTTAAAAAAAAAAATCCAAAATATATTTTTGAAAAACTCTTAGAACACATAATTTTAAAAAGCTCATTAATAACCAATTTAAAAATGAAGAGGGCCAGCAAGATAGCTCAGCAAACTAAAACACCTCTTTAGGCAAACTTAGGTACAGGTACTGCAGTTCGATCCCCAGTGGTGCTGTGCCAACCCTGCTCCCAGGGCTTGCATAAAAGCCTTTCTGAAGGGTGCTGAACCAACCAAACATCCATCAACTGAAGAATGAATAACCATAACCTATACATTTCCATGAAGTATTATTCAGCCATGAAAGAAATGAAGTACTGACACACCTACAATGTAGATGGACCTTGAAAATATATCACTGTGGAAAAAGCCAGAGCCTGAGGGCAACACATTAGAGGGTTCCATCTATATGAAGTGTTCAGAAAAGAAACAGGAGAGACAAAGTGGATCAGTGGTGGCTGGAGTGGAGGTGGTGGCAGATGTAGGAGACTGGGGCAAAAGGAGAATGACTGCAAATGATAGTAGGTTTCAAACTTCTAGGGTGATAAAAATGCTCTAAGATTAGACTAACAGATGCAGACTGTGTGTACACCAGTCATTAATCAGTACACTTCTGATAATTTATGGCATGTGAATTATATCTCAAAAGCTATTTAAAAATTACATATTTTAATGTCCCAGGGCTTTTGTTGAACTCTTTATTTCAGTCTTCCTGTTCCAGTGGACAAGGCAACTAGCCTGTGTGTTCCAGAGCATACTCAGGTCACACATATGGTACACAGCACATTCCACTCACAGACCTGAGCCTTATAAGAGTGAAAAAAAGAGATGCTCTGCTTCCAAAAGGGCTGTGAACCCAGGGGCCTAAGCAGGACAGGTGTGGTGCATACCAGCTCCTGGGTGCAACATGCAAGGGCATGAGGGCCAAACTCCCGGATATCCAGAGTGGCTGAAATGGCCCTGAAGGAATACAAAGATGAAATATAAAGTCCGGGCATTATCTCCACGAAGGGTAAGCCTGAACCTCAGCTTCCTGCTCCATGCACTCCTATCCACTTGCCATCACCCACCCTGTCCTCCTCTGCCATTACTCACAACCATAGCCCAACACCAGGGGGCTATGCCTCCATCAGTCTACAGTGTCTCTGCCTCCAAGTTCTGCAATTCCCATGTCTTTCCTGGCTCATTCTTTCCCTGTTCCTCAATAATAAGTGCCAATCCGGAGGCTGCTGAATGCCTGGTCCCCTCTTAGCTTTTGCACCCACCCTCGTACTCTAATAATTACTTATTAGGGAACAGTCTGCAAATCTATTAAAACCTGGAGGAAGAAGAATGAAAACATCCCTACAGAATTTGTCTTTTAGGGTTTGCTGCAATTATTCATAAAGTTATTTCAAGAGCTTCATTATTTCTTATCAGTGTTTCAAAGTCACAACTAATTACTATTTTTAAAAAAGAGAAATTATCATTATTCAGAAGTATTTCAGGCAGTTATTACAAGGCAGAAAAAGTGTGTATGCGTATGTGTCAAGGGTGTGTGCTAAAGGGGCATTTGTGAATACGCACACCTATCTGTACAGGTACCTGTATGTATGTGGGGGGCACATGTGTACATGCATATGTGTATGCCCATTTATATAGGTATATACCTAGATGGAAGCCTATGAGTATCAGAATGCATATGTATATATAGACACTTGTACATGTGTGTACAATGTATGTTCATGTCTATGACTGTATGTAATAGGGAGGCACATGTATGGGCATTTACGCATGTATCTGTACGGGTCTAAGTACATGCCTGTTTCACACACACCTGTGAGTAGACATGGATGTACACTCATTTATATATGTGTGCCTAAGTAGGGGGCACAGATGTATGCATAAGTATGTGCACAGAGAGGGCACATGAATGAATGTATGTGCATGCATCTGTATGTGTGGGAGTCTAGATGTACACTGCATCTCCACACCTGTGGGTAGGTGTGTGTATGCACCTATCCGTGCACATATTTCCATTAAAGTAGGATTTTTTTAGGACAGGGCTATGTTACCAGGCTACTCAAATTAGGCAACTCAGGAATTCACGAGTCTCTCTCTGGTTCTAAGCATCTTAGTGACTTTCTGTTTAAGGTGCTGCTGAAGCTGAGCTCTGGACACAGACTCCAATGCACCAAACTTCCCCAGCCAAGGGAAAAGTGCTACAGGGTTCTTGGAGAAAACGAGATAAAAATATTTATACTGTCATGTCACCCTTTGTCACATCTAAATGTGCTTATACCTCCATACATGTTTTATTTTATTCATTCATTCATTCATTCATTCATTTATTTTGGTGGAACCAGGGATTGAACTCAGGCCCTTGCACTTGCCAGGGAAGTGTTTATTCAACTGAGTCATCTCCCCGGCCCTCTATACATGTTTTAGGTACATCATTTTAAATCCAACACTGGAAGTAATGATACTCTGTGAAATTCATTGAAATTCATTTTCACACACCACAGACCACAACAACTTCAAGAATCACAAAAGTGCAACTGATCCATCGGTGCCACAATGCTCCAGTTGGAGAAAACTGGGGACCTGAAAGATTCCAGCCATTTTCCAATACACCAACCAAGCATCTGGGAGGTACACAGACAGCACATGCCTGAGATTGAGTGGTATCTGGAATGGGGTAGGGGCAGTGCATGAACCCAAAAGAGACAGATGTGTAGACTCCACTCACAACCTACAAGGAGACAACCCAGCAAGAAGGCCCTTTCTGGGAGCCACAGAAAGACCTCAGCAAGAGCATCAGCTCTTCAGCAGAAGGAACAGGCAAGCACCCAAAGTAGCCCAGTACCTGCCACCAAAGAAGCCACCTCCGCAGGCAGCTCTCTGCACACCAATCCCTGTCCAGCTCTGTGCTGCCTTCTCCACTGTACACAGCCCTCAGCTGGAAACAGAAGCTAAAAGCTCCCTATCATCTAATGCTGGGATTGTGAAACACATTTCAGGTCTGGAAGAAAAGCTGCCAGGCTCCCAGAACTCACCAATCAGTGATGCTAAAACCTAGGCAAGAACTAAAGTGGAGCAGCAGCAGCTGTGGTCTTAGTGTTCCCATATCAGGTAGAGAAAGCCCCTCTCATGTCGGAGCTCCCAGGTCCACATCCAGAAGCCAACCTAGGCCTTGCCCCATTTGTGTCTAACATTCACACTGAAACTGGATCCTAGGCCACAATATTAACGGCTGTGCCTTCTCTTCCATCAGGTCTCTGTACTGTTCAGGTACACAGGAAGGACTGATGTAATATTTAAGGCTGAGCTCATGTCCTGAGAAAAGCCTTTCCCCCCTGCCTCCACAAACTCACATTCTTTACTCGCAAACCACATGGCCTCCACAGAAGATATACTTTCCTGAGTTAGAATGCTAGCCCATGGGAAGGGTCTTTTCAGTGGGCTTCACTGGGTAAAGTATACATCCCATCCTGCATATTCCTAGTGAGAGGTCATTCTGAGAGATCCTACCAGCAGGGAGGAACAGGAGTTCAACCACTGGATTGGACTTCATACTACATGCAGCTGCCACTTCCACATGTGAGTATATGGCCAAGTACGCTAGATCTTCTATAGAATCTCCCAGCATTGTGCTCGCTTCGGCAGCACATATATTAGAATCTCCCAGCATGGGGCACCTAGAGAACCCCAAACAAACCTACTCAGTGATAACTAGGGTACTGAGTTAGCCAGGCTGGTCTCCTTCCTCCTCTTCAACTAATTTTGGCAAAACTGTTTTCCTCCAGTGTCTCCAATGAACCTGAGTTGGTCATGCATCAGATATTAGAGCTTGTTCCTGCCTAGCACAGGCAGTGAGTGCTATCTCAGCCTGGACTGACTGCACTTATGCCCACCTCTATCCCACATGTTAGCAGCCAGGAGGCCAAGCTGGTCCCACTGAGGCAGTACAAAGACAATGGCACCCACGGCAGGGGCGCCATGGGAGGGGGTAGCCTGCTCTATGCACTGTCTTGTGGGCACCTGACACATCCAGCCATCCTGGCATTTTGCTCATCAAAGTCTCAATCACAATGTACCTAAAGGAGCCCCTAACAGGTCAACATCACCTCACCAGAGAGTTCTCCCACCCCACCTCACATGAATGCATCCACCCAGCGAGAGGCTGAAGGAGGGTCAGCCAAATAGCTCAGAGGATTTTAAAGTGCCTGCAAGCAGGCGCACGGGATGGGGTTAGATCCCCAGGTGCGCCGTGCCAACCCCGTACGGGTGTGCCGTGCCAGCCCCCGTCCCCGGGGCACGCTGAGACCACAACTGAGACTGGGTGTGGTGGCGTGCTCCTGTAATCCCAGCTCTTGGGAGGCTGTAAACAGTGGATCACTATGAGTCTGATCTAGTAGTGAGACTCTGAACACCCTGTAGACCCTTCCCTAAAATACAGGGGGGAAAAAAAAAAAAAAGAGAGGCTGAAGGACTGCTATATCCACCAGTATCTATAGGTACTCAGACAATTCATAGAAATGTGGAAGCCTCCACGGGGGTACCCCTACCTCATGCCCTCTGTTGAATGGTGGCAGTAGTTGCGGTACAGTTGTGGCACACCCAGCATGGCCTCAGTCAGCACAGCCAGAAAGCCCAGCGTCTCCACAAACACAGCTGAGTCGATGGACAGGTAGGTGATATAGCCCGCCACACCAGTGAAGGCCAGAACACACTGCACGTAGTCAGCGAAGCTGCTCCAGTGCCAGAAGTGGTGCAGATCAAAGTCTAGGGAGAAAGGAAGAGAGTCACCTAAGCTAGGTTAACAGGCTGAGGTTCAGAAAAGACAAATAAGGATGAGGAATGAATGGGTCACATCAGTGCACGCAGGAAGGGAAACAAAGAGACCAGTTGTTATGGGTGGGATCCAAGACATCCTGAAGAAGGCCTACTGTGTTGAAGACTTTGATTACTATGTGATGGACCTTGGGAATTAACTGGACTGGGAGAGCTCTAACTTCACCGAGTAGAATAATCCACTGATGAATTAGTTCTTTTACTGGGAGGTGGGACCTAACTGGTGATGCAGGTCACAGTGGAAAGTGTCCTTAAAGAGTGTACTTTGGCCTCCTGCTCCTTGCTGGCCTTTTCCCTCACTCCATTTCCTGGTTGCCAAGCTTTCCTCTGCCATGGCCCATGCTGTGGTTCTGCAGTACAGCCTCGAGACCATGGACTCGAAACCTCTGAAAGCATGCAACAAAATAAATCTTTTCCTCCTGTTAGTTGTTTATCTCAGGTATTTTGTCACAGCAAAATAAAGCTAACACAGCAAGATAGTCAAGACCCCAAAAAACAGGTCAAGGTCAGTGTGAGAGGGTCAAGGTCAGTGTAGGAAAAAGAAAGCTGGTATGGAGACAGATGTACTATGTGACAAGTCAAGGTCAGGGTAAGAAGGTCAGGGTCAGTGGAAAGAATTTAAGGTTAGGGTGAGTAGAGATAAAAGGTTACAGTTGGTGCGAAATGTGAAGTTATGGTTAAGATAGGATGCTATGAGCAGACCAACACATGTATGAGAGGTGTGAACTGTACGTGCTGCAAAACACTTCTTTTTCATGGAGCCTCACAGTTATCAATATTAAAGGTGCCAACGCTTCTAACTTCATTTTAAGCATACTAGGAAGTTCTGCACTACATCTCAAGGAGTACAATTTCCAGGACAGAACTGTAGCTCTGCCCTCTGTGCACCCAGCTCATGAGGACCCAATAGACACCCTTATTGAACACTCAGTCACCGGAACAGTATCACTTGCTCCATGATGTATTCTGTGGAAACCACATTCATGAGCACTCACACAAATTAGGGAATTAAAGGACATTTTGACAGATGATCACTTCGTGCACATCACACACCAGTCAACCTGAAAATCTACTATATACTCCATTTTCCAGGACGCTATGAAGGAATTGCTACATCTTGAAGTCACCCAGTTCTCAGTGCAGCCCAAGCCCAGCTGGAACTCCAGTCAGGGCCTGCCTTCCTAAAGCTGCTGTTCCCATCCCACCTGAACCTCAGGCACACTACCCACGTAATGATGGAAGTCTGAAACAGCTCAAGCCAACAATGGGGCTAAAGTCCTGCAAGGAGGACTGAAAATAACAGATATATGTCATCTGCACATGGTCCTCAGGGACCCATCCTATGCTGGGTTTCAGTCAGCCTTCGTGCACAGCCCCCAGGACACCCAAGACTCATGAAACCATACTGAGCTCCCATATGTGTTTACCAGGCCTGTCAGCAGCACATCCCATGCTTGTGACCAGGGACCTACAGGTCGAGGGTGAGGGCGATCCCTTAGCAGGATCACAAGGACCTGGCGAATGGATCTCTCCTGAAAAGTCAGTTGTCCAACAGGCAGAGAGCAAGGCTGCAAGGGTTGATAAAGGTTAGATTCAGTGTCCTCCAGTTATCACTTGCTGATGGAAAGGCCAACAGAAGCTCTAGATGAGCATTTAAGTTTTAACAATCTACGAAATATTTATCACTTAAACTTGAGTGTTGAGCAAATATGCTTTTGTAATTTGGATGATTTACAACAATAAAGACCACAATTTAAAAGCTGAACAAAGAGTTTGGATGTTCAAGTAAGAGAGGCACTGATGCTCAGCACGAGCAGTCTCAGGAGAAGCGTAAACTGTCGACGTTCATAGGCGAAGTGCAGGGAGCTGCGCTAAAGCTCCTGTGAAGGACAGCAACCGTGGAGTACCACAAAGACCCAAATAAAGTCACAGGCAATTTTAAAACAAATTTTTAGCTGGCACTTCTCAGGTCCCCACCTTATTGACTTTGAAGCCCATCTCCATGAAAGGATGCTGACCCCAATCAGAGGTTTCAGGGGTCAGCTGCCAGACATTAGCAACACAGGACCATGCAAGAAATATATGCCAACATGAGGGCCTCAGGAAATCACGAGCTCTCTCCCAGCATTCCCAATTCCCTCATCCTATAAAACATACCCCCCAATGTTCTAAAGGAACATTTGCTCTCTACCTAAGGGGAGCATCTGATAGCTAAACTACAGCTCCACAGAAGTGATCTTAAGGTTAAAGGTAAACACAGAACCCACTCCTAAACTCAGTGTAATTACTCATTTGCTCCCAAATCATGACCATCACTGTTCAAAGAAAAAAGAAGATAGCTGGTCACAGCTCCAAAGTACGTCCTTGAGCAGTCATGGGGCACCTTCGGTATCCACGTGCTTGGGGCAGGATACGCCACTCAGTGTCAGAGAAGATCAGCTACAGGGCTGGAGGCGAGGACCTGCAGGTGCGAGTGCAGCATCCTAACCTTGTTCCCCATCGGTGCCGTTCTGTAATGCTTCCAGATGTCAGGGGTCCAGGAGACCTCTGTCGCTGCATCGGGGTTCTTATGGAGGAACCCCATCTGGAGAGGGGGCTAGGTCCAACCACTGCAGGGGGCACCTACACTGGCCACAGCTCTGTGGTCCAGTGTATGAAATAGTGTGACCAGAAAAGAAACTAGTAACCATTTCTGGTTACTTGAGGACCTGTGCCACTTGATACCACATTCTGTCCCAAGGACAACAATGACAGAGACTCTGGGCCCAACAGCAGCAGGATATTATGACCTTCACAGGACACTCCCTGACAGCTCATCCCTTGGGCAGTGAAGAAGGTGTAGGAGGGAGACTGAGACTCCATTAATGACAACACAGAATCAGCTCCAACTTTTGCAAATTACAGTGAATTCCTAAGTCCTGCAGCAGCACTCCAGCACCCTCCTGTGGCCTGTCTGTGCCAGTTCAGGTAGTTCTTCCCAATTCCTTACTAAATTAACCAACACTCTCCTCAGCCTCATGCTAGTGGTGGCTTTATGTTATCTAGGGCAGCTAACAGCTGCTGGAGAAAGTAGAGCAAGCCCCTTGGGCCGACATAGGAATGGGATGGAGGTCTCTCCTCCAGGACTCGGCCAGGGCACAGCCTCACCTTCCTCATCATGAGAAGGCACAAACGCCCTTGAGCAGTGTGTTCTCAGAAGACCTGCCCGTGTGGAAGCCCTGTCTCAGGTCAGAAGAGCCTTAGGGGTCTATCAAAGCCTGTGTGGTCCCCAAGCTCCCACCCTATGGATGTCGGGAATTGAGCTGGGAAAGCTGCTGGCAATGACCACAATGTTGTGGAGATGGAGTTGGATCAGGACAGACAGATCAGGAGAGAATGATATAATAACAAAATGATCTACAGTTCCACTGGCCAGTTAGGGTCACTTCCAAGGAAAGCATGATCCTACTGCAGACCCACACCACCACCTCTTCCAAGCTGGCGCGGTGACCCACGTCTTTGATGGCATAGAGACAACCATCCCTGGATACTGGGGAGTCAAGATATTGGAAGCCCCGCTACTCATTGGGGACCTTTATCTTAATACATAAACCTGAGGGTGCACCAAGGAGGAATTCATGACAGAGCTGGAATAAAACCTTGACTACTGGGCCACGGACTGCTCTGTGGAGCAGCTCCTCCCACCCACTGGAGAATGAGCCATACGACCTAACTCCTATAGGGAGTAGCCCAGATCCACTCTGTGGCAAGTGACAACCCTGAGCATACAGGGTGAGGGGCGCTGGGCCATCACCAGACATGCACCTGCACGGTCCCAGAGAGGCCTGGCTCCCTAACAGGTCTCCCATTCTGAGCACAGCCACAGTGGACAAGGACTCATAGTCCTTTTTTTGTATTTTTAAACCAACCAGGAAAAAAAAAAATAATAAGGTAAACCAACCATGAAGACACGGGGCATGTAATACTTCTAGGCCTCTCACGTAGACAACTGGGATGCAGAGCAAGAAGAGTGTGGCTCTGCAAAGCACAGATCCCAGCTGCATCAAAAGATGGCTCCAGTCAGGAAAGAGCTGAACAAGAGCAAAGCCAGCTTCCCACACAGACACGCTAAAAGCCCCAAGTCCAAGTGACAGCAGGGAGGTTTCAATGAAAAAGAGTAACATCCAGCCTTCAGCCCCAAGACTCTTTCAGAAAGCCATGACAAGAGCAGGATCATGGGGTCCAGCATGGCACCTGGCATGTAAGTGAGGCTCACATGGGTGACTTTGACGTCACATAAAGAGATCTGCCAACAGTTCCTAGGACAATGACATACTAAAATGACATTTATATAAAAAGGTTAAATTTTAACTGCCCATTTTCACTTTATTCTGTTTTTTGAGATGGGTCTTGTTAAGCTTCTCTAGCTGGTCTTGAACCTGCAATCCTAAGTAGCTGAGATTATGCAGGCATGTACCAAACACCCATTTTTTAAATGAGCTGCTACAAACTTAAAATTCCACAGTGATGCATGCATGTGATTTCAACACTCTGAGAGGCTGAGGAAAGAGAATCACTAGTTCAAGCCCAAGCTAGACAACTTAGTGAGACTTGTTTCAAAAAGAAATAAAAAACAAAAGGAATGCCAGGCTCAGTGTGAAGACCCCGAGTTCAATCTCCAACAAAGTAAAAAATAAAACTTTTTATGTGCTATATAAATATGCTCACCTGCTGGCTATGTCTGCTTCCAGAGGGATCACAGGGCCCAGGTTCTGCACAGGCCAGTGTCAACTTTTCCTTTATCCTGAAGGTCAGGGACATCCACAGAGTTAAAAGCTAAACAGTATGATCTACTACAAAGGGAGAAGAAATGCCCCTCCTGGCATTGAAGGCCCAGGATCATGACTCTGACTCCCACCTTGTATCTTGCCCACAGTAAGTATAGGGCACAGGGCTCAGCCAGGCGAGGGGGCCTAAGACTCCAGACTAGACCTGCTACGTGAAGGAGTCCCACCCCAGAAGGACCTGAGCAGCAGAGACAGGCCCAAGCACACCCCACATTCAAAACAGCACTGCTGCTTTCCCAAAGGGATCCCATGGAAATGTGGATCAACCACCGCTCTGCAAGGACAAACAGGCAACCTCTAAGGCTGTGTCCAAGTCCAGATCTGAGGCTGTTTCATGGCACTGACCCTAATAATGACCACTAAGGCTCCATGTTACTGTGGTGGGCACAGCAAGAGCCAGGGAAACAGCACAGGAAAGGCTGTTACAGGTCATCAGCAATGTGCTGGCATCTCAGCCTCTCATTTTAGGAGCGAAGCTTCCCCCTTTATCCTCACTAACATCCAGTCTGTGAACTCCAGCTCAATGAAACATCTTACTGACAGGTAAGCAAGGCAGAGGCTGCAGTGCCTGTGGCCTGTCCTCAACACTTCTGCCTGCAGAACAAGTATTCTGTCACCAGGTTGGCAGGTCACAAGCTCTGGTCCAAATAGTCCTGTAGCAAGCTCATTACATGAATACACCATTGAATGAGCCCAGCATGGCCCTAGCCTAGGGCACCCTTTGATAAAGGTTCTTCCCAGCCGGGCATGGCGGCATATGCCTGTAATCCCAGCACTCCGGAGGCTGAGGCAGGAAGATTGTTGTTTGAGACCAGCCTGAGCTACAAAATGAGCTTAAGGCCAGCCTGAACTGCATAGTGAGACCTTGTCTCAAAAAGACAAAGGAAGAAAGGAAGGAAGGAAGGAAGGAAGGAAGGAAGGAAGGAAGGAAGGAAGGAAGGAAGGAAGGAAGGAAGGAAGGAAGGAAGGAAGGTTCTTCCCAAGTTAAGAAAGCACCTTCAGGGGCCAAGGATATAAGCTCAGCAGCATAGCCTGCCTGGCAAGGACATAAGGTTATCTATCACCATTGCAGGATCTAAAAATAGTGCCTTTTCCCATCTATGCTCACTCATCCCTATGCCCAACTACCTGAGAATGCTCAAGTTCTTTAATTATTCTTCGGCCCGTGACAGATGAAAAACCCAACTAACGACCTGGTGGCACACATCAGTAATCTCAGGACTTCAGGAGCTGTGGCAGAAAGAAGGCAAGTTTGAGCCCAGCCTGGGCAACTTAGCGACTTAGCAAGACCCTGTCTCAAAACAAAAAGTGAGTTGGGATGTAGCTCAATACTAAGACCCTAGGTTCAATCTCTACTGTGTGTCACAACAGAAAAGGGCAAACAAGGAAAAAGAGATGGGAGAGGAGAAGCAGAAGCACAGAGCATGTTGCTGGCCTAAGACATTTTTCCTAAATGCAGCCCCTAACATTTCATATTAATGACAATGGTCAGATGGGTACTTCCAGAACAGTGGCACAAAGGTCTCCACAAACAACCATATCTGGAGAATGTTAGAAAAAGCAACCACTTAGCATGTGGAGAAACAGTTATCCCAGAAAATCTTCTAAATAGTGGTAGAATAGCAGTCTATGTTTCTTGGGCCCAGATCTGTTCCCACACTCACTATGTAACAAAGGTACAACTCTAGATAGAACAGTCAAGACAAGGGGTTCTCTCCCCTATCACAAGTAGAGGGCAGCAGCCGCCAGTGTTTCCCCTCTACCTTGTTGGCCCACCTTGTTTCAGTCCCCTTCCCATCAGTTCCACTCCCAGGACAGAACTCCACCCTAGGCAGGAGACGCAGTGGTGTTCATCATTCCAGCCTCAGCTACTTCACAAGGACAGGCTAGAGACCAAAGGACAGCATCCTAGCCTGTCTGATGGTGGTAGGTTACTCCAAAAAGCTTACTGATGCCCTAGTCACCAGCTCCAGGGCACAATTGTAAGATTCTGCTCTGGGGGAGATAACTGAATAGAATAAGCGCCTGCTTGGAAAGCACAGGATCCTGAGTTCAATCCCCTATACAGCAAAAAAAAAAAAAATAATAATAATAATCATAATAATAATAATAATAATAAGATTCTGCTCTGGGGAATGGGGAAGAATAACAGAGAGCTCCCCAGTTCGCCCCTAAAACAAAGCACAGAGCCAAAGGGTACTAACAGAAATAATGAAGACCTTGGTAGGAAATGATAAAGAGATCAGCTAAGTTCGTTAGACTGCTTAGTTTATCAGACAGAACCAGGAAGAAGATAGCTAAGAAGACCCTCCCAGGGGGAGACAAGCCTCAGTGACCACTCTGCCCTAACATGGAGCACTGTCTGCCTAAGGCATTACAAAACCAAGAAAGCAATCACTGCAGTTAATTCAAGCTAAAAGCTGGGTATACTGCCACTGGAGATCATCCAGGAGTTTAACGAGGGACCATGGACAGTCAATACCAACCAGAGCCACCACTGGCTTACAAGAGGTCAGGCTCAGAGACTGCCTCCAACCAGCCAAATCAGGGTACCAAACCCAATTCTGGTGGGAGCTCCAGGTTCACAACTGCTACATTTACCTATAATCTCCATTGTGCAATAAAAAAGGGAGATATGTAAAGAAACAGGAAAATGTAGTCCATACGCGAGAAAAAGCAACAACAACAACAAAAAGACTTTAAAACAGCCACTATAAATAAAGCAACTGTAGTACAAAGAATTAAAAGAAGGCATGATGACAGAAATGGTGAAAAGAACCAAGTGGAAATCCTAGAGTTGCAAAGTACAGCTGGGACAAGATTCACCGCCAACACTCAACAACAGTGCTGAACAGATGCAATCAGCGAGCTTACAGAGGTCAGTAAGAGCATGCAACTTAAAAAACAGAGATAAAACAGAAGGGGAAAACTCTCTGCAAACGCGAGACAATATTCAGTGCTCCTACACATGAACAATGGGTGTGGAAAAGGAGACAGGAGCAGGAAAGATAGATGGTGACTGAAAGCCTTCAAGGAGGCAATTTTAACCCAATACTCAAGGAGCTGAATTAGGTCCTCATGCAATAATAGAGATCCACACCCTGACACCTTCTAATCTAAATGCTGAATTCCAAATAAAAAGGCTGAACTCTAGAAAGCAACAAGAAAAAATTGATATTTCACTTACAAGAAACCCCAATAAGATTAACGGTTGACTTCTCATCAGAAACAATGGAGTCCCGAAGGCAGTGGGATAACAGTCAAAGGGCTGGAAAGAAAAAGCACTGTTAACCAAGTTTCTTACAGCAAACCCTTTCTTTTTAAATAAAGGCAAAATAAAAACATTTCCAGGTAAACAAGAACTGGGAGAATCTGTTGCTGGCAGACCACCTAACAGAAAACACTAATGTAAGCAAGCTCGCGTGGTGAGAGCAAGTGACATCAGAGGTGACTTGAATGCACACGAGAAAATGTTGCGAGTACATGAAGGGAATTATTGTACGTGAGTTGTTAAAAGGAACACAAAGGCACATCTCTCCTTTCCCCTCTCAACTGGCTTAAAAAGCAACTGTAGGAAGCAACAGGTACAGTGTTATTTTGGAGCCTTTACCATAGATATGTAGTACATGTAACAATAACAACACAAATGAAACGGGAATAGAAGAACTCAAGCTGTTTGAGAGAAAGGAAATGACTACAGGTTCTAAATCAAATCCACTGAAAGAAATAAGAGCCAGGAAAGGTAAAAAAAGGTTGATAGAGCAATGCGATAGGCAGATATTTGTTCTCCTTTCTTCCCACAAAGACATAAAATTTATACAAAATAACAATTTGAAAAATACATTATTAAATCTGTGAGATGTACAGACACAGTATGTATTAAAATCATACCACTGGGCCAGGGAGATGGCTCAGTGGTCGGAGTTCAATCCCTGGTTCTGAAAAAAAAAAAAAAAAAAAATCATGCCACTAAGCCATGAGTAATGGTGCACATCTATGATCCCAGCATTCTGGGAGGCTGGGGCAGGACAGGGCATTTCAGTGCAGCCAAGGCAATTTAGTGAGTCTGGGGCTATAAATTTAAAAAAAAAAAAAAAAGGGGGTAGGGATGTAACTCAGTGCGCAGACCTTGGGTTTAGTCCCTACAGCATGTACACATGAATGTGTGCGTGCACATGCGTGCGCACACACACACACACACAACACCATGCCCTTTAAAAAGAAGGGAACAGAAATATATGTCAAGCTTCTCATCTCACCAAAATTGATATAAATTTGAATAAATTCTGTAAAGCTAAAATTTACGCTACCATGAGATATACTTGTTCTTGACTGTAATCTCAGCTATTCAGGAGACCAAGGCAGGGCCAGGCGTGGTGGCGCATGCCTATAATCCCAGCACTAGGGAGGCTGAGGAAGGAGGATTGTTGTGAGTTCGAGACCAGCCTGAGCTACAAAGTGAGTTTAAAGGCCAGCCTGAACTGCATAGTGAGACCCTGTCTCAAAAAAAAAAAGACAATAAATAAATAAATAAATAAATAAATAAATAAATAAAAATAAAACAAAATAAAAGGAGACTAAGGCAGAAAGATCTCAAGTCTGAGGCCAGCCTGGCTTATTTAGTCTGTGTTTCAACACAAAACATAAAAAGGGATGGTAATGTAGCTCAGTACAAGGTTCAATCTTCCGGACCCATAAATAGCATATTGTAAGCTTTAAAGCAACTACTAAGAACTCTCAACATATAATTAAAAGCATGTAAAGGAACAAATGTCAGGGAAAAGGCATGGAGAATAAATATGAAAACAAAAAGACATAGCTGTAAGTCCAAACACATCAAATATGAAGTGTGAATCAAAAATCAATTCACAAGCAAGATTTTCCAGAATGAGATTTTTAAAGATCCCTCATATACACTTTCAATTCAGAGAACAAAAATACACTATTTAAATAGCAAGATTGCCAGGTGTGGTGGCGCAGGTCTGTAATCCCAGCACTCGGGAGGCTGAGGCAGGAGGATTGTTGTGAGTTCGAGACCAGCCTGAGCTACAAAGTGAGCTTAAGGCCAGCCTGAACTACATAGTGAGACCCTATCTCAAAAAGACAAATAAACAAATAAATAAATAGCAAGGTTTACAGGAGATCTGAAAAAGTTATACTAATATCATGAATAGGTTTTAAATCAAAATACTGCTTGAGACAAAGATGGACATTTCATAATGCTAAAAGGGTCAATCCATCAGGAAGATACCACCACTTAACAATGTGCCCCTATTATTTTTCCAGAAAATCATCATCTGGAAGCAACCTAGATGTCCATTAACTCATAAGTGGATAAAGAAGGTGTGGTATTTTTACACAATGGAGTATTATTTGGCTATAAAACAGAATAAATCCATCTGAGACATTAATCAGTCAATGGATGCAACAGAACATACTCAAATAAAATAAATCAGATCTGCATATGTGCAAACACTGTATTGTCTCCTTAATATGAGAACTTGAAAAAAAGTCTGAAGGGAACAATAAATACTAAGAAAAGGAAATTTTTCAAAAGGAAGGAATTACTGAGGTGAGGAGGAGAGGAGAAGCAGTGAGGGTAAGAGATATATCTATGTATGTAAGCAGAATGATTTGGGCAACAGTACTGTGAATTTCTGCTGTCCTATGGAAAGGAGCATACTGTTTAATTTGTCTTGTCTCCTGTTCTCAATATTTTTTTACCTTTTTTCATCTTAATTTCTTATGTACTTCTTCTTCCAATTTTACATGTATATGCTGGGTAATATGAACAACTAGTTGGAAGACAACACTATGCATTACAATAAATAATGTGTAGCTGGGCATGGTGACGCAGGCCTGTAATCCCAGCACTCGTGAGGCTGAGGCACGAGGACTGTTGTGAGTTCGAGACCAACCTGAGCTATAAAGTGAGCTTAAGGCCAGTTTGAACTTCATAGTGAGACCCTGTCTCAAAAAGACAAAACAAACAGACAAACAAAAATAAATAATGTGAAATTTGTTATTATTTTGTGAAGTAAAATTCATTATCACTTGTAATTTTTCTGTTTCAATACAACTTTGTACTGTCTTTAAACAATAACAAAAAATTAAAAAACAAAGTGCCCCAAAATGCAAAATGCAAAAACTTGATAGAAATAAAGAGAAAAAACTCAAAAACAGTTGCAGACTTCAAAACCAACTTCTGTAGTGGATGCAGCAATTAGGTAAGGAATAATTAGGGAAGCAAAGGAAGGCCTAAGCAATACCATAAAGAGCCCTAACAGACCGCTTCTCCGGCACCCAATAAGAAAACACATCCCATAAACATGACTGTTCTCTATGAAAACCACCAGCTGGGCCTCAAAACTAGCCTGAATTTAAAAATACTGAAGTCGAAGTATTTTCTGTAATTCCAGTGGAAATCAAAAATCAATGACAGAAAAAAAAAATTGGGAGAATTCATAAATATGCAGAAGAATACAGCATATGCTTAAATAAATGGGCTGAAACTTCTCAAAGGAAATTAGAAAATAATTTACAGTGAATGAAAACAAAGGGTAAATTATGGCTTATAAACATTTATATTTCAAAGTAAGAAAGAAAAAAAAAGCTAAATTAATTTAACTCTTCACCTTAAACTAAAAAAAAAAGGCAAAGTAATCCCAGAGCAAGATAAAAAATAGTATTATAGTGGAATTACATGAACTAGAAAGTAGAAAAATCAACCAAGTCACAAACTATTCTTTTTTTCAACTTAGTAAAATTAAAAATCCTTTAATTAGTGATTTAAAAAAAAAAAAAAAAAAAGAGAAGGGCTGGCGGTATGGCTCAGCGGACTAAGCGCTTGCTTAGGTAAGCGCAGCGACCGATCCCTGCTTCCGTTTGCCGCGCCGGCCCCGTCTTCTGGTGCCCTGAGCTGGCGATTGGAGTCCGGGCGTGGTGGCGCATGCCTGTAATCCCAGCACTAGGGAGGCAGAAAGCTGGAGGATCACTATGAATGTGGGCTGCATAGTGCCGGGCGTGGTGGCGCATGCCTGTAATCCCAGCACTCGGGAGGCTGAGGCAGGAGGATTGTTGTGAGTTCTAGACCAACCTAAGCTACAAAGTGAGCTTAAGGCCAGCCTGAACTGCATAGTGAGACCCTGTCTCAAAAAGACAAAAAAAAAAAAAAAAAAAAAGAAAGAAAA
>PVKA01035954.1:0-22209 GCA_004027165.1 Ctenomys sociabilis
TCTGGCACGTCAAGCCCGGGGATCGAACCGCGTTCCCTGAGCCTGCTTGCAGGTGCTTTAATCCGCTGAGCTATTTGTTTGGCCCTGATTCCTCGGTTTGCTCCTCTCCTCCCGTGTTAATGGCAGGTCAGCATATACGTGTGTTTCACGTGTGCTATGAGGTGAATATGGTTCTCACTCTTTTGTGTGCATGGTCCAGGAGACCATGGTATTGGGAAGGGATGGGAGTTTTACCACGTGCAGCCTTAGGAGGTGAGTGGGCCATGGGGCTCTACCCTCGGGAAGGACTAACCTCTGTCCCTCTGTCTCTAGAGACTGGGTCAGGTACGGTGAGAAGAGTAGGTTGTTGTGGAGGGGCACCCATGTGTCTGGACTGTTCCTCGTGCGCGCGCGCACGCACGCACGCACGCACGCACACACACACACACACCTGCCTGTTTCCTCACTTCCAATGCCCTTGATGATGTGATATTACAATGGGAGATGAGGACCAGGGAGACAGCTCAGTAGAATAAGTGCTTGCCTGGCAAGTGCAAGGTCCTGAGTTCAATCCCTGCAATGAATGAATGAATGAATGAATGAATGAATGAATGAATGAATGAATGAATAAATAAATAAATAAATTTAAAAAAAATGGGAGATGAGTCCTTTGCTAGATGTGGCTGCCGGTGCTTGGGCCTCCCAGCCCCTAGAACTTTGAGAGGACCAAACCTCTTTGCTTTATAATTCAGCTCCTCCGGCAGGTCTCCAAGGTGAACAGCTTCTGGCATGTTGGAACAATGTAGTGAACGATGACTGAGCGACATTAGAGCCTGGGATGATCTGAGCAATGGCTTAAATTATACTCCAGCAAAGCCTCTGCCTCCTTACCACCCACCACATGGGTGAAGAGCTGCGTTGCTGCATGCCCACCCTGCCACCCCTCCTTCCTATCCTCCAAAAGAGATTGTTTCTCTCTCCTTTCTTGATGGTACAGTGACCACCTCGGTGAGGGAGTGGCACATGACCCTGCTTGTGTGCTGTGTGAAATGAGAAAACGGTGAATCCTGTAGATACTTTTCCCTTTTTTACCCAGCGCTTGCTCCTTTTCTTGCCCTTCTCCTTGGAGGTGAGAACTGGGAAGCCAGACCACAGGAAACAAAATAAAGATGCAAGAGCCGGGCGTGGTGGCGCATGCCTGTAATCCCAGCACTAGGGAGGCTGAGGCAGGAGGATTGTTGTGAGTTCGAGACCAGCCTGAGCTACAAAGTGAGCTTAAGGCCAGCCTGAACTGCATAGTGAGACCCTGTCTCAAAAAAAGACAAAAAAAAAAAAAAAAAAAAAAAGATGCAAATGAACAACAACAACAAATTTCAGCTGCTCATATTTTGTTATGACCCTAGAGAAGTGAGTAAGGCAGTCATTCTACATTAACTTATTATTTTTTTTTTTTTGTGGTATCAGGGATTGAACTCAGTACCCTGTGCTTGCCAGGCAAGTGCTTATTCTACTGATCTATCACCCTGGCCCCCAACTTAGTTTTTTAAAACATCTTTCTGAAATGTAAACCTGGTCATTGCTCTTCTGAGAACTCATCCTTGACTTAAAAATTGAGAATTTGAGCCCAGGAGTACCCCAGCACTCAGAAGGCAGAGACAGGAGGATCACCACCAGTTCAAGGCCCACCTGGACCACATACTGAGAATCTGTTTCAAAAAACCAAAAATGAAAACAAAGTATCTAAACTTAAAAAAAAATTAAACAAAAAAAATCTGCATATCACAAAATTACAAACTTAGCATGAAAGATTCAGTAGACCCCAGCACATAGACAGAGTTGTAGGACTACAACTGCATCAAACTTAGGTCAATTTTGCCATCCTGAATCAAAACATCCCACCTACTAGCCATCATTTCCCAAGCCTTCCCCTCTAAATCTAGGTGACCATTGAGCCACTCTTTATCTTCATAGATTTTTCCTATTTACTTATTTGGTACAGAGTCTTGCTCTGCAGTTCAGACTCCTAGTAGTGACCCCCCTGTCTCAGCCTCCCCAGTGCTAGGATTATGGACCTTTGCCACCACACCCGGTTTTGGTAGCCTGCTCAGGCGCCCAGGGGTGAGGCCATCATAGCATGTGGTTCTGGGGATCTAACTCAGATCCTTCATCTTGCCAGGCAGGCACCTGCTGAGCTACCTCCCCATCTTTTTTTTTTTTTTTTTTTTTTTTTTTTTGGCAGAACCAGGGATTGAACTCAGGCCCTTGTGCTTGCCAGGGAAGTGCTTATTTTACTGAGTCATCTCCCCAGCCCCCTAGCTTACTTTTCTTATCATGCTCATAACAAAAATAAACTCCTTAGGACTGGCCATATAGCTCAGCGGATTAAAGCTCCTGCTTAGGCAGACGCAGGGGCTGGGGGTTCGATCCCCAGTCTGATGTGCCGACCCCACCCGCAGGGTGAGCTGAGATGGCAATTGAGACTGGACATGGTGGCATGCGCCTGTAATCCCAGTTTATGGGAGGCTGAACACAGCTGAATTGCTACGAGTACC
The DNA here is from genome assembly GCA_004027165.1 of Ctenomys sociabilis. Classification (NCBI taxonomy): domain Eukaryota; kingdom Metazoa; phylum Chordata; class Mammalia; order Rodentia; family Ctenomyidae; genus Ctenomys; species Ctenomys sociabilis. The sequence continues at coordinate 2,532 of PVKA01035954.1, forward strand.
ATCTATGCAGTAAGACCTTGTACACCCTGTAGATCCTGTACTAGAATAATAATAATAAACTAAATCCCTTAACATATCTTTTTTTTTTTTTTTTTTTTTTTTTTTGTGGAGCCAGGGAGTGAACTTGTTAGGTCTGAGAAGCCCACCGCGTGAAGAAAGACTCCAAGAGACATCCTTTCATGTAAAAGCAAGGGGATTTTATTTTCCATGCATGCATGGGGCTCACTGAATGCGTAGGAACAGAGAGCCCCGAGCTGACTGTGGGCTGGGTTTTAAGCGCAAAGACAAAGGGAGGAGGGGTCTTGTAAGCGCGGTTACAGAAGCGAATGGCATTGGTTAGTTTAGGTTGATCTTTAAAATAATTAGTGGGTTTGAGAGTATATGACTTTTTAGGGTAACTAAGAGGGGTAGGCCAAAGGGCAACTATTAGTTAACTCTGTGGTTTTAGCTGTTTTCCGAGAACGGCTGGGTCAAAGTAACTTATTTTATAAGAATATTTTCAGGCTGGAGATTAAATGTTTTCCCAGCTAGGCCTGAGGTTTTTGTGTTATTTTTGTTTTAAAAACATGGATGATTTAAGCTCTATGGCCGTAAGTGGACATAACATTAGGCAGTAATCTGTACAAGCTGACATGGTTTGTTGATGTACTAAGGCGACGCATACAGACCAGGATGGCGGCGTAACCTCATGTATGCTCTTAGAAATTATTTGGGCTTTACATTCCCCCCTTTTTGTTGTCAATATCTCTAATCTTCGAGATTGGTGTTACCCATGTGTTTTGTAGTTAAAGGGGTGTGGGGTTGCAAGTACACAGAGTTTGTTAAGATCCTTAAAAATAGGGAAGGGGTACAGATGTTGGTTAAGATAAAGCTTGGGTCACAGGGGAGAGGGAGTTGGGAGGGGCAGGCGCATACAGAACAGGAACACGGCGAGGTTAGAAGGGCAACAAAATGGAGTCAATTTTGTCAGGGTATAACACTTTTCATTGGTTTTTGGATGGTGATGAAATCATTTATTTCTTGGGATAATTTTAGGCAATTGTTAGCTTTATACACATGTATAGGCCAAATAATAACATCAACAGGATACAGTAATTATTTAGCAGATCTGGAATGTAATAACCTTTTAAAATTTGTAATTTTAAAAAGACTAGTCAGAACATTTTATAGGTTTATTGGCAGAGATCTGTTAAATGTGAGGTTTAATGTTTTAATTTTATCTTGTATGACCATTGTATATTGTCTTAAACAAACTTGTCTATTTTTATATCTCATCAGTTTTATTATTACCTGTGGCATATGGATTGTCAGACCTAGGGAAAACATTTAGTGCTCTCCAGTCTGTAAGTGAGCCACTGGCTGGGTAACTATCGACAGATCTGTATAAGCATCTATTGAAAGTTTTACAAGCTTTTTGTTTATATTGGTCAGGCAAGTGCTTGGTCCACTGAGCCATCTCCCTGGCTCCTCCCTTAACATATCCAAAGACATACAAATTAGAGTGAACCCAGAGACCAACAAGAGAAACAGAATACAATTACTTTTTTTGTCTTCTTTTTTCTCTTTCTCCTCTTTCCTGTTAAATTTCTCATATAAGGGAAAGCATATGATGTACAAGCTTGTGTGTCTGATTTACTTCATTTAATATTATTATCTCAAGGTGCAACTAAGTCTAAACATAAACTTCAGTCCACAGTGGTGGTGCAAGCCTTTAATCCAGCACTGAGGCAGGAGGATCATTGCAAGTTCGAGACCAGCCTGGGCTACAAAGTGAGCTCAAGCCTGACCTGCATAGCAAGACCCCATCTCAACAAATCCAAATTTTGCAACACCTAGTCCCTGGATGTAGGAGTTTACCAGCGTATGACAAAGTAGTAAAGTTAGCACACATTATGTACACTTTGTGTTGAAATACACAGAACAGTTTGTCCTCTGTAAATGAGCCTTGGATTCAACCATCTGTAACATTATATGTGCCTGTGCTTGTCCACTGGTTGAAGCAGAGAGAAGGAAATGGGGCCCAAATGGTCCGACTTGGGAGATATCTCAGGTTGCAACCATTGCTCTATGTCCGTGCAGTCGTACTTATCAGTGCTGTATGACAGCTGACAAGTTCTTACAGGAAAAATCTAGTTCTAGATGTGCAGAAGTGCTTGATATATTTAAAAGTAGAAGTAATAGAAGAGCACTTTGTAAATAGGCTTCATAAACTGATAGAAGATACTACGTCTGCAAATAGACTGTTTAAACCACCTCTGAACAGTACTTGCTCACCACCTAGAGGGAGGTAGGGGGAGAAACTGTGGAAAGTGGTAAGTTTGTGGCAGAAAATTTAGGCTGGAGGAGATAACTCAGTAGAATAAATGCCTGTCTGGCAAGCGCAGAGTCCTGAGTTCATCCCCTGTACTGAAAAAAAAAAAATCAGCTCAGCCATTGCTTTTATGTTACATGAATTTCATTTAACTTTATTGTATATATAGCTGTATATAGTGGTTATGAGTCCTAATTTTGTAATATCTAGTCTCTAGATATTAAAGAGGTTGCCAATGTATAACAAAAGTACAGTTAGTAAACTAACACATTTTGTAAAAAAAAAAAGTGTCAAGCACACACGCACGCACACGCACGCACACACGCACACACACGCGCACACGCACGCGCGCACACACACACGCACGAGCTGGCACACACAGCCCTAAAACTAAACTCTTCGAAGTCTCCGTACGCCCGCTCCCGCTGGCCTTCCTGGCTGTGGCTTCCAATCAGCCCTTCAGCCTGACGCTGCAGCTGCTTGCATCAGTTGCCAGGCCCTGTCCCGGCGGCTCATCCTTATCTCTGAGAGATGTAACCTTGGCCTGGAAGGCAACACAATCTAAATTTAGATTTGGAAAGATATAGGGAAGGTTCTTTGCTCACTGAACCCCAGTTTCCCTGTCCTAATGAAATGCATCATGGCTTTTTTTGTTTGTTTTTAGCAGAATCAGGGATTCAACTCAGGCCCTTGAGCTTGCCAGGGAAGAAATTATTCTACTGAGCCATCTCCCCAGCCCATCATGGCTCTTTCTATGGTAACCTTTATGCATAGTTTCCTGCGTGTTTAATCTTGTTCTCTGAGGAGAGGAACTGAGGCTGCCACGATCACCTTTTTGTTCGGAGGGTCCAGCACAGCGTCAAGAATGTAATTGTGCCCCATAACTATTTGTTGAACAGACAAATAAGAGATAGGTTACTGTATTTTGTTTGTTTTCTTGCAATGCAGGGGTTTGAACTCAGGACCTCTTACATGCCAGGCAAGTACTCTACCAGTGAGCCACACACCCCCAACTATTTTTAAAGCTGACAGTAAACTCATTGTATTGCCTGGGTTGACCTTGAACTCCCATCAGTCTTCCTGCTTCAGTCTCCCAACTTCAGAGGGAGGTGGTGCTGGAGGCACCACACCATGCTTTTCTTTTTGTATTTTGTATTTTTTTGTATTTTGTATTTAGCTTTGGCTATGGAGTCTAGGCTGGCCTTGAATTTCAGGCAGTCCTCCCATTTGTTAGTCTCCTGAGTCCTGGGATCACAGGTATGCTCCAACACACCTGACCTAAGAGGTTTTCTTTATCAAATGCTTACTTGGTATGGCATCTGGTTTTAACAGGTTCATGTGGACTAATCTATGCATCACCCATCTTGTAGATAGCCTGATCACTCCTACACCACAGATGACACAGTGGAAGCCCAGAAAAGTGAATTTTTTGGTGGAACCAGGGATTGAACTTAGGCTCTTGCACATGCCAGGCAAGTGCTTATTCTACTGAGCCATATCCCTGGCTCCTGAAAAGTGAATTTTTTTTTTTTTTGAAAAAAGTGAATATTTTGAAAGAGATCCTGAAGTTAATAGTCTGTGGAGCTGGGAATAGGAGCTGTGTGATCTGGTTCAGAATCCACACCTTAGCCACCAAGACACATACTGCCTGATTAAAAGACTCAGCTGATTGGGAGGCTGAGGCAGGAAGATCACTGTGAGTTCCAAGCTAGCCAGTGCTACACCGTCACACCCTGTCTCGAAAAAAGACAGCCCTGTCTGGCAAATAGTGGCAAGTGCTCACTAAAATTTTTTAAGAGCTTTATTAAAGTTTATTAATACAGTTTAGGTATACATAATTATTTTTATTCATTTTTAGGTATACACAATTATAGGAAAATTGTATCTGTACTGATATAGCTTATTTATTTACTTTTTATGTATTTAGTACAGGGTCTACAAGGTCTTGCTGCACAGAATGGACTCATAGTGATTCTGCTGTTTTTAGCCTCCCAAGCGCTTGGATTACAGGTGTGTGCCACTATGCCCAGCCTTGTACTGATATATCTGGAATTTTAAAAAAATGATGGGCAGTCATCTCCCACTTGGCACCATGGTGGCCCTCAGACCCCTCCTGAAGCCCAAGATCATTAAAAAGAGGACCAAAAAGTTCATCTGGCACCAATGAGACCAATATGTCAAAATTAAGTACAACTGTCAGTAACCCAGAGGTATAGACAACAGTTGCGGAGGAGGTTCAAGGGCCAGATCCTGATGGCCATCATAGGTTACAGAAGAAACAAAAAGACAAAGCACATGCTGCCCAGCGGCTTCCGGAAGTTCCTGGTGCACAATGCTAAGGAGCTGGAGTTGCTGCTGATGTGCAACAAGTCTTACCAGGGCTGGGGAGATGGCTCCGTGGAATAAGCGCTTCCCTGGCAAGCACAAGGACCTGAGTTCAATCCCCGCTTTGGCAAAACAACAACAACAACAAAAACAAGTCTTACCGCGCAGAGATTGCTCACAACGTCCTCTCTAAGAACCACAAGGCCATCGTGGAAAGAGCAGCCCAGCTAGCCATCCGAGTCACCAATCCCAATGCCAGGCTACGCAGCGAAGGAAACAAGTAGCCTGTGTGCATCTTTATTTGTGCTTCAATAAAATCACAACCCCCACCCCCACCCCCACCCCCACCAAGATGTTTGTATTTGAGATAGGATCTCGCCAAGTAGTTCAGGCTACCTTTGAACTCACTATATAGCCCAGGCTGAACTTAATCCATGATTCTCTGGCCTCAGTTTCCTAGACGCTGTAATCCTAGGGATTACAGGTGTGTGCCACCACATCCAGCGGATGCTCACTAAATGGGAGGAGATATTATAAATTACTGTTCTAAATCTAGATGGCATGACAGCGCAGTTTTATAAATGTATGTTTTAATAAAGCACACCTGTTATTAGCTCGAGACACAGGAAGATTTAACGCAGATGAAGTGGATCGATTCTATCGGCTCTCTTCCCTTACAGGTTGGTTCTTACTCGTCGGTTATCCTCAACAATGCCTCCAGCACCACCTCCCTCTGAAAGCCTCCCTTGCGTCTCTGTGCGCACGCGCAGTATTCCGATTGGCTCCTCCCTGAAGGAGTGACGTGAAACATCGGCCAATGGTGTCGTGAAAACACCCCATCCCGGCCTCTCACTGAATATTCATGAGATGCTCCCTGCGGGAGTTGGACGCCGCGGCAGCAGCCATGAAGTGAGGAAGGGGTTGGGGGAACTGGGAAGGCGAAGGGGGGGGGAACCTGGAAGATGGGGGTACGGGTGGGCGAGCCTGTGGCTCCGGTGGAGCGAGGGGAAGTTGGAGGGGTAGGGTAAGGATGCAGCCGGACCCTGAGAGGCGGCGACGGGACGGAAGCGGGTAGACGCTGAGGGGACCCGAAGTGTGGCCCCTGAGGAGTTTGGAGACGTCGGGCTCTACGGCTGAGGGCTTGGAGGCCAGAGAAGGGCGGAGGGGACGGGACTGACTCGCAGCCCACGCCAGGCTCAACGTGGACGGGCTGCTGGTCTACTTCCCGTACGACTACATCTACCCGGAGCAGTTCTCCTACATGCTGGAGCTCAAGCGCACGCTGGACGCCAAGGTGGGGGCCCGGGCCGCGCTACCCGCCTGACAGGTGGCACAGCCTCGCGTGGGTCTGTAGCCGAAAAGTCTGAGGCCTTGGAGCTGGGTATGGTGGCGCATACCTGTAATCGCAGCAGTTTTGGAGGCTGGAGCAGGATAATCGCCACTTTTGAGATCAGCCTGGACAAGTTAGGGACTTAGCGCGGCGTCCTTGTTGCAAAATTAAAAAAGGAAAAGAAAAAGGAAAAAACGTTGTCGCTGTAGTTCTAGGTTCAACACTGAGAAAAAAGGCAATAATAAAAAGGAAAAAGGAGGCCACGGATCTTGCCTCGGGAATCTGGAACAGTTTGTTACCCTAAATAATAGCTAATACTAGCAGCAGCTGATGTTTATGCAAGATCCAGTCTCCCAGTGTTAGAATGTATAGACTTTATGGAGCCCTACATGGCTTGGAATCCAGGAGCCCCAGAGCTGTACACCCTTAGGCAAATCATTTAACGTTTAACCTGTACAATGTGGACAGTTGGGGCTCGGAGCTCCCTAGTGTGTGGGAGCAGGCCAGAGGTTCCATCCCCAGTACCATTTTAAAAGATGGAAGAAACAAAAGCCCGGGGATAGTGGCAGTCATCTACTTCATAGCTTGGGAGGGTCATGGGACTTCGTACCGGAAAATCAGCTATTCTGATGGCCAAGGACATTTGCCAGTGGCCAGAGATCTGTTGCTCACACCAGTGCAAGAGCAGAGTTCCTGGAAGCTGGTATATAGGCATAGGCTGTGGAAGCTACGAACAACCTGCCATACAGTTAAACCTCATAAGTGTTTTCTGTTGCCAAATGTCAGTAGAGCTGAGGTTGAAAGACCTTGATATAAACAGCATTAAACACACAGTAAGTGCTGTGGGAGTTTTATTTTCAGCACTGGAGATTGGACCCTGGCCTTTACACTGAACTATATCCCCAGTCTGTTTTTTTTTTTTTTTAATTTTGAGACAGGGTCTCACTAAGCTACTAAATTTCTAATGCAGGGCTGAAGTGCTGGGATTATAGACTTGTGCTACTACACCCAGTGCTAAGGGAGTTTTTGCTCAGTTAAAAGAGAAAGGGTTAGGCCAAGAACATAGCTTAATAACACAGTGCCTGCCTGGTAAATGAAAGGTTCTGAGTTTGAATCCTAATACCATGAAAGGGGTCCTGCCCATTAGCCCATTGTTTAAGTACTTGCTTAAGCAAAGCAATGAGGCTCAGAATTCTGTGGTTTGATTCCAAGATCCTCATTCCTTACCAGACCTGGCTTTAAGGCATCCTGAGTAGGCCAAAGAAAGAAAAGAACCAGGCATGGTAGCACCCACCTGTAATCCCAGTACTTGGGAGTCTGAGGCAGGAAGATTGTTGTGAGTTTGAGACCAGCCTGGGTTAGAAAGTGAGCTCAAGGCCAGCCTGAACTGCATAGTGGGACCCTGTCTCAAAAAGAAAAGGATTCACTGTCAGATACTATGTCATGCACTATACCTATGACTTCTCATTCATCTTCAGTGTAAGGGCTTCTTTCTAGGGCCATTTTAGAGATAAGGGTACTGTGGAGCAAAAAAGTAAAGATTCTTGCTTAAGACCCTCAACAAGAAGGTGGCAGAAATGGGATGCAAACTGCCTGCCATTGGGGTGCAGACATTTTTTTTTTTTTTTTTTTTTTTTTTGTCTTTTTGAGACAGGGTCTCACTATGCAGTTCAGGCTGGCCTTAAGCTCACTTTTGTAGCTCAGGTTGGTCTCGAACTCAACAATCCTCCTGCCTCAGCCTCCCGAGTGCTGGGATTACAGGCATGTGCCACCACGCCTGGCTTGGGGTGCAGACTTTTAACTGCCCCATTGGCCTACTGTTCCTGGGTGGTGGTATGTGGGCGAGGGTCCCCAGAACTTGTGACCCTAAGGTTCTGAGAGCCTGTGTCTTGTCCCTCCTGCCCCAACACACAGGGTCATGGAGTCCTGGAGATGCCCTCAGGTACTGGGAAGACAGTGTCTCTGCTGGCCCTGATCATGGCCTACCAGCGGGTGAGTGACCCCTGTCTCAATGGGGGGGAAGTGGCAAGGGGCTGTTTCAGGACTAAGCCACTTGTCATTGACAGGCATATCCACTGCAAGTGACCAAACTCATCTACTGCTCAAGGACTGTGCCCGAGATTGAGAAGGTGGGCTAGGGTCCCATGCCCCGTCCCCTATTCCACCTCTTCCCCGTGTTGGTCCCTGGTGGCTGCCCTTACCAACCTTGGGGTCCAGACCTTGGAGAAGAGGTGGGGCCTGGCTGGCAAGGCTTGTGCTTCCTCTGAGGCCAAGTCCCTCCCAACACCACTTGAACAGGTGATTGAAGAGCTGCGCAAGTTGCTCAACTTCTATGAGAAGCAAGAAGGAGAGAAGCTACCATTCTTGGGGTTGGCTCTGAGCTCCCGCAAGAACCTGTGTATTCATCCTGAGGTGAGCACCTTTTCCCACCCTGGGCCTAGGCTTGGGTTGAGGAAACGTCCACCCAGCCACACCATCCTGATCCTAATTCTCAGACCTGTCTTACTGGGGATACGAGTGAGGGGTCATACATGAATTACCTTTCTGCTTTCATTTCTTTTATTGGTAGGTGGGGGTAGGGGGAATTGAACTGAGGACCTTGTGCTTGCCAGGCAAGTGCTGTGCTGCTGAACTATATCCCCAGCCCCTGCTGTCATTTTTGACTTCTCCTTCATGGCCTCATGAGAGACTTCCTGCAGGAACCATTCTTATGCTCCCCTTGCCTGGGAGCGGTTGAAAGGCAGCTTCTGAGGCCTGGTTTCCTGACTCTGACACTTATCACTCGTGTGCTTTTTGACAGGTGGTTTCTGCCATCTGGGCCTCAGTCTTCCCTTCTGTAAAACAGGGACAATTAAGTCCCTGCCTCATAAAGTTGATGAGATTGATTGGGATGGTGCAGCTGAACGTCTTAGCATGTATAAAGAGCTAAACATGTTAGAAATTATCATACAGCCAGGTACAGTGCTCATGTGTTTAATCTCAGCACTTGGAGGCTGAGGCCATGATTTCAAGAGCAACATGGATTACATAGCAAGATCCTGTCTTAAAAGCAAAAATTAAGATATTTGTGTACATAATAACATTTGATGTAGAATATTATAGTTGTTAACTTTTATTACAAAAACAGTGTGCTTATTTTGTGCCAGGTGCTGTTCTCTTTTTTTATTTGTTTGTTTTTTTTGAGATAGGGTCTCACTATGTAGTGCAGGCTGCCTTGAACTTATAGCAGTCTTCCTGCCTTAGCCTCCCAAGTGTGGGATTGCAGGTGTGCGCCACCACGCCCCCCTCAAGCGCTGTTCTAAGCAGCTGAGGTCTCCTAGCATGCTGACCACGTCACATTATTTGTAAGAACATTGAGAAATGATGCAGGTGACAATGAAGACAGCATGTCAGCAGCTGATGAGCTGGGAAGGAAGGGCACTAGCTCTGCAGTCCCCTGGCTGCCTCTGCTCTCTGGGAGGGCAGCGCTGGGCTACGGCGGTCACTGGCATGGAGCCTTGGAGGAGGGTCCAGAGCAGGTCAGGCGTGGCGGTTGCCGGACTTTGGGGCAGAACCCCATTTCTTAGACCTTGCCAAGCTAGGCTCCATGTGTTTTGGCATGTCAGGAGGAAGTGTTCTCAACCTCCATTTGAATGGTTCTTCAAGCATTAATTTTATTTATATGTAAAGCATTAAATTTAAAATTGCTTTTTGTGGTGCTAGCTGTGGATCCTAAACTGTGTGTGTGTGTGTGTGTGTGCCTCTCGAGTGCTGTGCCCTAAAGCTGCACCCCAGCCCATGGCTTTACATTTAAAAATTATAGGCTGAGCTTAAAAAAAAAAAAAAAAAAAAAAAAATCCTGAATCTAAAGTGCTCCAAGATCTGAAACTTTTTATTTTGTTTTTTTGAGACAGTTGTGCTGTGTATTTGAAGCTGGCCTTGAGCTCACTGTGTAGCTCAGGCTGGCTTCAAACTCAGGGTGATCTGCCTCAGCTTCCAAATTCTGGGATTCTAGGTGTGTTTCACCATGCGCAGCTAGGACATCATACTGTGAGGCCTGATATGATGCCACAAGTGGAACACGCTCAGCGTCATGTGACAAAGTCAGGCTCTAGGCACATCTTGAAACAAAAGAATTTTATGTCTAGACCTGTGTCACAGCCCTAGGATATCTTATATGTATGCAAATTCTCCAGAATCTGAAACTTACCTGGAATCTGAAACAGTTCCAACCTCAAATGTTTTGGGCTCAGGACCTGAGCCTGCCAGGTTTGGAGACTTAATCATTCCCACCCAGGCCTCTCAGTGCCATCCTAGGTAACTTAACTGGTAATGAAACAGGTTGAGGTTCCATTACCCCAAATCCCAGTTGGCTTCACATCTCAGCCAGGTGAGAGGCGTGGAGGCCCCAGCTGGAAGGGATTGTAGCCTGTCTCCACACTGAGATGACTCTGTGCCCCCAGGTGACACCCCTGCGCTTTGGGAAGGACGTGGACGGGAAATGCCACAGCCTCACCGCCTCCTATGTGCGTGTGCAGTACCAGCAGGATGCCAGCATGCCCCACTGCCGCTTCTATGAGGTGTCTTGGGGGCTAGGCTGGGCTGGGCTGGGGGTCCAGGCATGTGGGGCAGCCAGTCTTACTGACCCCTTCCACCCTCTGACCTTATCCAGGAGTTTGATGCCCATGGGCGCCAGGTGCCTCTCCCCGCTGGCATTTATAATCTTGATGACCTAAAGGCCCTGGGGCAGCGTCAGGGTTGGTGCCCGTACTTCCTGGCCCGCTACTCGGTAAGGGGGTCAGCCTTATTTTTTGCCTATCTGTGCCTGTCTTTCCTATGTCACTTGTATGGTGGTGGAGAATGGCAGGACCCAGGTGGCACTGACAGATGGGCCAGGCAACCTGCCCTCCCACCCCCTAGATCCTGCATGCCAACGTGGTGGTGTACAGCTACCACTACCTCCTGGACCCGAAGATCGCTGACCTAGTGTCCAAGGAGCTGGCCCGCAAGGCTGTCGTGGTCTTTGACGAAGCTCACAACATTGGTGAGGAAGGAGCCAGGGTTCAGCTGACAGCCTTAGATTCTGCCCCACCACCCACCTGCCTGAGCCCAGCATCCCCCTTCCCCAGACAACGTCTGCATTGATTCCATGAGTGTCAATCTTACTCGCCGCACGCTTGACCGGTGCCAGGCCAACCTGGACACCCTGCAGAAGACGGTGCTCAGGTATGATGTGGGACACCTGGGGCTCTGCTGCTTGCTCCCTGCGTGGCCGCCTGGGATGCTGGCCTGTCTCAGCCCCACCTGTGTCCCTACAGGATCAAGGAGACAGATGAGCAGCGGTTGCGGGATGAGTACCGGCGACTGGTAGAGGGGCTACGGGAGGCCAGTGCAGCCCGGGAGACAGATGCCCACCTGGCCAACCCTGTGCTGCCCGATGAGGTGCTGCAGGGTAAGCAGTGACCCCCATCCCCACCCCCGGCCCAGCACCATCTGCTCCTGGTCACCCCCACCTGCTGACCCCATCTTCCTACAGAGGCAGTCCCTGGCTCCATCCGCACGGCTGAGCACTTCCTGGGCTTCCTGCGGCGGCTGCTGGAGTTTGTCAAATGGCGGCTGCGTGTGCAGCACGTGGTGCAGGAGAGCCCCCCTGCCTTCCTCAGCAGCCTGGCGCAGCGCGTCTGCATCCAGCGCAAGCCCCTCAGGTGTGGTGGACCATGTCAGGAGAGGGTACTGCCTCCTGCCCAACCCTGGTTGGGCTTCCTGGGCAGGCCATGGGTGAGGCTGGAGCTGACCCTGGGTTGTTGGCAGGTAGCACAGCTGGATCAGCGCATTTGCCAGAAGAGGTGCCATTTCTGTGGGGGATGGGATGTAGGGGATATGGGGGGCCGATGAGAGGAGCCAGTGGGGCAAGAGGCCCTGGTATACTTGAAAGGCTGTAACCACTCCCAGGTTGGGAGAGGCAGGATCATAGGCCTTTCTTTGGTGTTGGGGATGGAAGCCAGGGCCTTGTGTATGTGCTAGTCCAGCATTTCACCTCCAGCTCCAGCTCATGCTGGCTCCTGATGGAAGCCTCAAGCAGAGCCCTCAGGCCTGGCAGGACCCAGTGCAGCTCTTGCTAGCACTGCCCTCCCCACCGAGCCAGCACCGCCCCACTACCCTCCACATAAGCTGGGCACTGGGCCAGTATAGGATGACAGTTTCTGTACCTGTGCTTTGCTGCTTCAGGGATTTTGGTCTCCCTTCCTTCCTTGAACATGGGTGAGGAGTTACCCTCACCCACAGCTTCCCAGGGTGGCTGGGAGAAGACAGCAAGGCAGGTAACTCCCATCCTGTCAGCCCATCTTGGACATCCCCAGTGTGGTGACCTGGGCTGCCAATGAGGCCACTGGTTCTAGGGGACCATTCCCTGTCCATAGCCCTGGCAGGGTGCTCAGGACTGAAGCTGGCCTCTGAGCCCTCATGCTTAGTCTCTGGGTAGAAAGACCTGGCTTTGCCTGTCCCTGTCACAGGGGACTTGCGAGCATGGAGAGCACCTGAGTCACTCCTGGCACATGCCTCAACACCTGCAGTGTTCTGGGGATGCAGCAGGGGCCTGGACTTGCTGTGCTGCCCGCCTGTGGTTCATAGCCCAGTAGGGGAGACCAAGGACTCCTGAGAGACGGGATAGAGGGCTGGCTCCTGTGTGAGGGGGTGTGTGATTGTGTCCCTCTCTGAGCATGGAACCTGGTGGCTCTGGGTGTGAGTGTGTGGCCTTGAAACCATGCAGGATTAGTGTGACCTTAGGTTTCTGGGGGTGGCAGTGGGTCTTATTTTGGTGACAAACTCTATACTTGTGATAAGTGACCATGTGACGTGGGTGTAGAATCACTGCTCTGTGTGTGCCCCATACATTGGGGTTCTGTGTTATGCAGTTGTACAATGTAGGAACATAGAAGTTTCTGGAACAGATCCATCTCTGGTTTCATAGAGCCCCCCGTTTCAAAGTAGGGGGACATGGCCATGTGCTCTGAGGGTGAGGGTCCCCACCCTTCTCCCTCTCCACTCTATGCCTCACCTCACTTCCCCTTCCCCCAGATTCTGTGCCGAGCGCCTCCGCTCCCTCCTGCACACCTTGGAGATCGCTGACCTTGCTGACTTCTCGCCACTAACCCTCCTCGCTAACTTTGCTACCCTTGTCAGCACCTACGCCAAGGGTGAGTGTCCAGCCTTCTGTCTCTGCTGGCCCCTGGCAGTGGAAACTGGGGGCCCAGCCATGTCCAGAGTGTTGACAGTAGGGGCTTGGGCATGTGGGGCCCTATAGGGCTAGGTTTGGGATTTGGCCCTATTCTATGTTCTCAAGATAGTGACCCTCATGTTCAGATTTTGTCACAGAGTGAAGTATGAGGTGGGCCTGGTGTGAGGCGGGCAGAGAAGTGCCACGGACTAGGCTTACACTGCACCGAGGGCACGGGGGAGCCATGGCAGGCTCCAAGTAAAGGAGGTTCTGGGTGAGGTATGCACATTAGAAGGATTCTTCTGGCAGGGTCTGGCAACAGCAGTGGAGTTGGAGGCAGGGACCTGAGCAGGGTTGGGAGGACTGTGGGCACAGAGGAAGGGCTTGGAGAAGTGGGATGGAGAGATGCGGAGTGAGGCTTGGAGGGTGACGCTCACTCGTGTTCTGGCCTGTGTGAGGGGAGTCTGTGGCCAGGGCCCATCCCCTCCTCAGTGTTAAGCTGACCAAGCTCAAGCTGATCTCTGTGGATACCTGGCCTACCCGGGAAACCAGGTCAGGTCTGACCGCCTGCAGCTGGCTTCATGGTGGTGGGAGGACGGAGGCTTTGTCACACTGTGTACTTCAGGTACAGTCTTTCACACACACACACACACACACACACACTCCGGGGCCATCACATCAAGCCCTTCTGCTGCCCCCCTTTGACCCCCTTCCCTCAGCACTCATCTGCTCACGTTTTAAATGCCTCCCACCTTGCCATCGCAGTTGTGCCCCCATCACCCTCCCTTCTCAGCTTAGCAGATGCCTCCTCTCTGACCCACGAGGTCCCTCTGTCCATTGCTGCCCATGAGAACCCTCTCTTGGTGGGTACCGACATCCTCCCAACCCCACCGCCAGCCCATGAACATGGGTCTTCAGACCAAGCCCTGGGCGGAGGACTTGATTTTATTACTAAGTGCAACTGAATATTCAGCAGGCACACCAGGCCCAGCACTGTAAAAATATCCCCCCAACCCAAAACCTCACCTGTAGCCCTGAGTCCCAATTAAATACTAGACAAGAAAACCAACCACAAAGACTCCAACCAATAAATAAGAGTATGCATCCCAGAAAATGTTGCTGGTAGCTCACAGGCCGACCAGGGCTCTTGGGAGGTGGCCTTTTGAGCAAAGTCCCTTGAGCAAACAGGCTGCCCTGGGTTGCTCCTCACATGTGCACGGGGCTGGCAGTGAGAAAGGCCAAGGGGAGGAAGGGACCTGAGGGGGTCTCTGTGGGGTTTCTGTGGCTGCTGCACAGGAGCAGAGCTGGTTGGGGCAGGGCAAGTTGTGGGCTTCAGGTGGGTTTGCAAGCAGGGCCACAAGGCTCCTGGTCCTGGCAGGGTGGGGGCGCCTGCCAGGGCTCTCCTGGTTGCCCCCTTAGTGCTGGCAGACTAGGGAGCTGAGAGAGTGCTGGGCTCTTCCCATGCACTTGTGGCAGAGGTGGGCATCACAGAGCATCCTGGACGAGCTGGGATGGGTTCAGGACGTGGGGCTGGGTTTGAGGTTGGAGCAGTGAGACCAGTCTCTCGTATTCACTGGGACAGGGTCTAGGTGTGGTCGTGACCACTGTGAGGCCCTCACCTGCCCTTGCCTGCCCGTAGGGTTCACCATCATCATTGAGCCCTTCGACGACAGGACCCCAACTATTGCCAACCCTGTCCTGCACTTCAGGTGGGTCACTGGCCCGATGGGGTGGCAGTGGGTCCAAGGATGTCCTGGCCTCCTGGCTTGGCCCTCGGTGATGTGTGTGCTCCTGCAGCTGCATGGATGCCTCCCTGGCCATCAAACCTGTGTTCGGGCGCTTCCAGTCTGTCATCATAACCTCTGGGGTGAGGACCCTTCCTTTTCCTCCTCTAGTCCCCACCCCTTCACCATGGTGCTCCTGCTCCCTTGCCCAGTGCTACTGAGAACCCTCCTGCTGTCTCCACTTTAGACACTGTCCCCGTTGGACATCTACCCCAAGATCCTGGACTTCCACCCCGTCACCATGGCAACCTTTACCATGACGCTGGCCCGGGTCTGTCTCTGCCCTATGGTGAGTGAGAGTGTGGATGAGGGGCTGCTTCAGCTTCTTGCGTTTTGTAGATGGGAGAATCCCTGGTCTCAGGTGGTTGCCTGTGAGGTGGGAATGTTACCTGGTCTCTGGGGCTCAGGAGAAGACTTAGAGATAAATATGGAAAACACATTGTCCAGGCCTGGCAAAGAGGAGCTCAGTGAGCACTGTGTACCACCCCAGCTGGGTCTGGGCAGCCTTTTCTGGTCACAGTCCTCTTCTATTTCTTTTTTTTTTTTTTTTTTTTTTTTTTTGCGGTACAAGGGATCAAACTCAGAACCTTGCATTTTCCAGGCAGGTGCTTGAGCCACTGAGCTATATCCCTGGCCCTAGTCCTCTTCTATTTGTTGTTGTTTTGTTTTTGGTATTTTTGAGAGACAATCTCACTATGTAGTTCACCCTAATCTTGAACTCTCTCTGTAGCCCAGACTGGCCTTGAATCAAGTGATTCTCCTGTCTCAGCCTCCCGAGTGCTAAGATTGTAGGCATGCACCACAATACCTGGCTGTGTTTCAAAGGGCTTTGAAGGGGGCTAGGAATGTTCTAGCACTTTGATGAGTCAGGGACTGGGGAGATGGCTCAGTGGATATAAGTGCAAGTGCCTGAGTTCAATCCCCGGTTCCTCTAAAAAACAAGATTCTCCAGAGTGATGAGTCAGGCTGCTACACACTTAGGGCAGGTTTTGCTGCTGACTTTATGCCAAGTTTTGTTTTGTTTCTTTTTGTGGGTACTGGGAATTGAACTCAGAACCATGTGCTTACCAGGCTGGTGCTGTACCACTGAGCTAAATCCACAGTCCCCTTTTAGCCAAGCTTAGAAGAAAAGTTTTCTGAGCTCCTGCTTTTGAAATTGCCCACCTGGACCTGTGGATTGGCGATGACTGCTTACCGCAGGATTGTGGTGAGAGCAGCCATTGGTGACCCGGAGGCAGTGACAGTGTTCAGGAACCACCTGGCGTGAGACTGGGCTGGCTGAAGTGTGCCAAGGGGTGAGGAGTAAGGCCAGATTCAGGTTCAGTTTCCTCCAGTGTTGGTTTACTGTGTGACACTAGGTGGATAATCCACCTACTCTGTGCCCAGGTCATTTGTCCATGTGATGCAGGGAAAGGTGGCTGAGGGCTCATCAGTGGCCCTGAAGCTTCGAGTGGCAGTAGCAGGCCAGCAGCACTCAGCCCGCTGCCCCACTCATCGTGCCCTTCTGCTCACTCCAGATCATCGGCCGGGGGAATGACCAGGTGGCTATCAGCTCCAAATTTGAGACCCGGGAAGATATTGGTATGAAGCCCTGGTGCCAGCTGAGGGTCCTCAGAGGAGAGGTGTCATTGGCAAGGTCATGCTGTTGCAGACAACCCCAAATCCTCACCTAACAATTCCTCCTTACTGTGGGTGTCTTGGGGGGCTGGAGATGAGGGAGGAACCACGTGACCATGGTGGATCGTGGCCTGGCTATTAAGGTGCTTACCCCAAGTGACAGCCATTTCTGTACTCAGGTCACTGGCTATGACAAGTCATTTGGCCACTACTATGGGCAGAGGCCTGGGACAGCCTTGATGGCTGGGAAGAGGTGGATATGTGGCAGCTGCCCTCCATATATCCTCAGTAGAGCAGCCGGGAGCCCTAAGTTCAAGTCAGGAAGAGGAGGGAGCCCCGGGCAGGAGAGGATCTGACCCCCTGGCCCCCTACAGCGGTGATCCGGAACTACGGGAACCTCCTGCTAGAGATGTCGGCTGTGGTCCCGGATGGCATCGTGGCCTTCTTCACCAGCTATCAGTACATGGAGAGCACTGTGGCCTCCTGGTACGAGCAGGTATGCAGTCCTCCTCCACTCCTGGTGTGTTCATGCTACTTGTCTTCTCTGGGGGGTACATGTCTTATGACAGGACAGATCTTGGATGCCTGAGGGTCTGTGGGGTTGGTGGCACCCCCATCCCTGCCCGCCTGCCTGGCACTTCCTCAAAGGTACATACACAGCAGAGGTGACCACACTCCTATTTTGTGGCCCTTTGGGGGTTCCCTGTGCCAGTGCCCCCAGCATTTGCTGCTTGTGTGGGATGCTGTGAGGTTTACCTCTTTCTTTTGGTACAAGGGATCAAACTCCAGACTGTGCTTTGCGAGGCAAGCTCTTAGACTGCTGAGCTATCTTTCCAGCTCAACTATGTTTTGATAGGGTCTCACTAGACAGTTCAGGCTGGTGTTGAGCTCACTTTGTAGCCCAGGATGGTCTTAAACTCAGTGATCTTCCTATCTCAGCCTCCTGGGTGCTGAGATCACGGGTGTGGGCTACTACACCCCGTGACACTGCTGTTAGGGAAGGTATTCTGCAGCCAGGGTCACCCCAGTTGGGAACCTCTGTCTCAAGGCTCCTCTGCTAGCCTGCAGCTGGGTGAGAACCACCACAGCTCCTCAGTGAATGGGGCTGGTTCTGGTATCGGGGAGTTCTCCCCTCCGAGCCCAAATACTGGCTTTTTCTGCACAGTAAGAAAGAGGCCCCTCCTGGTCACCTGGGTCCAAGGGCCATTTGTGTTCCACCTAAGACCTTGAGAGTTTCCTCCTGGGTGTGTGAGGTCTTTGCTGTCACATCTGTGTGTGTGAGGTGCCTGGATCTCAGTGTGAGGCGGGTCAGGTCTGTTCTTTCCCATTTGGAAACCTACATGCTTCTGTACAATGTATCAAGAGGGCTTGCCCCACTGAACTGTGTGGAGGGCCCTGGGCTGTCCTCAGCTTTCCCCGAGTCTGTCTCCTGCTGTTGCAGGGCTGGACTCGGCAGCCTTTCCTGGGCTCTGTGAGGCACACTCAGCTATGAGCTCAGCTCCTGCTCCTCCTGGCTTTGTGCCAAGCCCCACTGGCCTGATGCTTGGACCACTGTCCCCCTCTTTCCCTGTGCCTTGGGAGGGCAGGCTGATGCCAAGAGAAGCAGCCCTCACACAGAGTGGGTGACAAGGTGGGCCTGGCCCAAAAGGTCCTTAGCCCAGTTCCTGCCTCATGCCCAGGGCATCCTTGAAAACATCCAGAGGAACAAGCTTCTGTTCATCGAGACTCAGGATGGGGCTGAGACCAGTGTTGCCCTGGAGAAGTATCAAGAGGTGGGTCTGGGGCCTAGGGTGGGAGAAGCCAAGGCTGTGTGGAGCGACAGCAGTGACGTGGCCTGCACCTCTGTCCCCTATCCCAGGCATGTGAGAATGGCCGTGGGGCCATCCTGCTGTCTGTGGCCCGTGGCAAGGTATCTGAGGGGATCGACTTCGGTGAGTAGGTCTGGCCTCCCCTCTGGGGTCCCACGGCACAGCACCCAGGCCACGCTGGCCCTAACTTTGGGTTTCTGCCATAGTGCACCACTATGGACGGGCTGTCATCATGTTCGGTGTCCCCTACGTCTACACCCAGAGCCGCATTCTTAAGGTTCGTGTTGGGCCAGATGTGGCCACACACTGGGATGTGAGGGCGGCACAGGACAGCAGGGCAACTTTTTTTTTTTTTTTTTTTTGAGACAGGATCTCGCTATACAGTTCAGGCTGGCCTTAAATTCACTTTGTAGCTCAGGCTAGTCTTGAACTCACAACAATCCTCCTGCCTCAGCCTCTGAGTGCTGGGATTACAGGCACACGCCACCGCACCCGGCCTAGGACAACTTCTTGTCAGTCCTCGCCCTTGACTTGCAGGCACGCCTGGAGTACCTGCGGGACCAGTTCCAAATCCGAGAAAATGATTTCCTCACCTTTGACGCCATGCGCCACGCCGCCCAGTGTGTGGGTCGGGCCATCCGGGGCAAGACGGACTACGGTCTCATGGTCTTTGCCGACAAGGTAGGGGCTCTCCCCGCCCTCACCTCTGAGCCACCTTCCCAGGGCTGGGGAGGCTTAAAGGGCAAGGGCAGCCAGGCTCCTAGACCACAACTGTACATCCTCTCTCCTGCTCCAAGCGCTTTGCTCGGGCAGACAAGCGGGGGAAGCTGCCACGCTGGATCCAGGAACACCTCACAGATGCCAACCTCAACCTCACAGTGGACGAGGGGGTGCAGGTGGCCAAGTACTTCCTGAGGCAGATGGCACAGCCCTTCCACCGGGTGAGCTCCCTTGTCACAGCCCTGTGTGCCTGGAGTGGGGGAGGCATGGGAGCTGGGGAGAGATGGCTGCAGCCTGTCTTCTGCTACGGGGATGCACACCCTGGACCTGAAGGGCATTCCCAAATCCCCACCTCCTGGGCCTCAAATCTTAGACTGTGCATCCCCAATGGGTACATTGGAACTGTTTTCTGAGTCCTGTCTGACACCTCCCTCCCTCTGTCCTTTCAGGAGGACCAGCTAGGCCTGTCATTGCTCAGCCTGGAGCAGCTGGAGTCAGAGGAGACACTGCGGAGGATAGAGCAGATTGCTCAGCAGCTATGAGCACAAGCGCAACACGAAGGCATCCAGGTGACTCCTGAATCCCCCC
>PVKA01035955.1:0-22215 GCA_004027165.1 Ctenomys sociabilis
TAAGATTGGTACTGTTTCATAGAAATCTTCAATAACTTTTTAAATAAGGGTTCATCTAATATATTTTACATAGTCCTGCATAACTGTCACTTTGAGAGCTCTTTATTGTTCATCCAAGAAAATACTGCAGCTTTTCATACCTTTTGAATTATGCTCTTTGTTATTTCCTATATGCTATGTCTGAAGGAAGGTATTAAAATATTTCAAGTTTGTATAACTAGAATATAATTTACTTTTAGTGCTCAAAGGTATATTTGCTCAGTATAAATCTCAAAGAGGATACATCTTTTTTTTTTCTTTCAGTACTTTAATTAGTCTACTTTCTTACACACTTGGTCCTTTTTTTTCTTTCTAATGTGGAATAAGATGCTATTTAATTTTGTTCTTCCATAATTAATATTTTTTATGTACATGCTTTAACCATTTTTTTCTTTATAATAAGTTTTAGACAATTTCATTTTTGTGTATGTTGGTATGATTTTACTTAAATTTCTTGTGCAAAAGGTTCCTTTTTCTTGGAAATGTGGTATTATAAGTTGTACTAAATTCAGAACTTTTAAATCTTTAAATATTTATTGCCTACTCCTTTCTACCTTGAGAATTCTATTTTTTTATTTTACTTTTGTTTTATTGAAGTACAAATATCGATTAGATAGTTTTAAGATACCTTGACAAGATGGATTTGATAAATTAATACATTGCAAACTGTTTTCATAATGTTTTGGTATCATAAAAGGTGCATACATGATATTATACTTGCAGACATTATTATACCAAATGTCTCTTATCAGTAAATTAAGAGAGTGTAGCTGTTTGTGTGTCTTATTTTTTATACCTGAATTACATCAAAGATTCAATAATTAATACTTTCTACCTTGTTATTTTCCTAGCGGTTGTCCATAGTACTAGAAGCTGACATAATATCCTGTCCAACCACCATTAGTGCAAATCTTGCCCCTCATAGAATTATGTAGAAGCACAGCCTTATCAATCCCAACAGTACTGTCCCTACACACACATCATGATTCTTCCATTCTATACCCCTTCCTTGATCTACACCTGTCAGAGATAGGCACTCCATTATTATTCAACTAACTTAGGTGCTTGAACTCGACAACACAATCCAACACAGTCCAGCATTCCACAACAATAGTGAGTTATCCAAAGATGTTGTCGACCATAGCCATTTACAGCTCAACTTAATATTATGGCTCCTCGATGTATACTTCATTTTTATACTTTTCTGCTGGATGGTTAAGACATAGATAGAGCAAGACTTATATACCAACACATGTACTTTATGTTTCTTATGAGGTCAGTGGAGTCCCCTCAGGGTTTATCTTGTAGTCCTGTAACTTATTCTGTAGATCCTTTGTCTGTGTCAGCCATGTGGATGAGTCATGGCCAATGCTTGACCAGTTTGCTCTCTGTGAGAGCATGAGAGAAAGTTTTCTCTCCATGTGACTCTCCCCAGGCACACTATAGAACTTCAATCTCTTTCCTCTGGCTCCATAATCTCCTTGTTCAGAAAATTTGGAGCTCACCCGAGTTTCATGATGTTGCAGTACAGGTTCTCCTATGTCCTGAGTCTTCGCTGACCTTGAAAGGCTAGGGCCAAAATGTTGGCTGGCCTTGTGACTCTTCTATTTCTCCAACTTTGATCTGTGAACTTAGGTTGTTAACCATCCAGAAGAAATGCTGATTAGTATCCTGCAGCATATGCCATTCACTTTTCCTTATCAGACTCAATTGACTTTAGTTGTTGTTGTATGTTTCCATTTGTATTTCTGCTTTTCACTTCTTATACTAGGGAGACTGTTTTAAGTGTTTCTGTTTTAATGTTTAGATCTTTAATCCACTTTGACTTTAACTTAGTGCATGGTGATTGAGCTGGGTCAAGTTTTAGTTTTCGGCCTGTAGAAAGCCATGTTTTCCAGCACCATCTGTTAAAGAGGCTATTTTTCTTCCAGTGAGCTTGTTTAGCCCCTTTGTCAAAGATCAGATGGCTGAGTGTGATTGTAGATGCCTCTGCATCTTCTAATCTATTCCATTGATCCTCAGGTCTATTTTATTGCCAATACCATGTTGATTTTATCACAGTGGCTTTGTAGTATAATTTCAAGTCAGGAATTGTGATGCCTCGTGCCTTGTCTTTATTGGTCAAGATTGCCTTTGCTATTCTAGGCCATTTGGGGTTCCAAATAAATTTTAGGAATGATTTCTCTAGGTCTGGGAGGTATGTTGGTGGCAGTTTGATAGGGATTGCATTAAATCTGTACAACAATTTTGAGAGTATGGCCATCTTCATGATGTTGGTTCTTCCTATCCAGGAGCATGGAATATTTTTCCATTCTTTGAATTTCTCTATAATCTCTTTTCTTAGGGTGCTGTAATTTTCCGTGAAAAGTTCTTTGACTTCCTTGGTTAAGTGAATCCCAAGGTATTTCATTTTCTGTGGTGCTATTATAAAAGGTGTTGTTTCTATTATTTCCCAGTCAGTGTGCTTGTTATCTGTGTAGAGGAATGCTATTGACTTTTGAGTATTGATTTTGTATCCTGGTATGCTACTGAATTTCCGTATCAGTTCTAGTAGTTTGTTGGTGGAATTTTTGGGGTCTTCCAAGAAGAGTATCATGTCATCTGCAAATAGTGATAATTTAATTTCTTCTTTACCTATTCTTATTCCCTTTGTTTCTCCCTCTTTTCTAATGGCTGTTGCTAAGGATTCCAAGACTATATTGAATAGGAGGGGTGATAGAGGACATCCTTGTCCTGATTTAAAAGTAAAAGATTTCAGTTTTTCCCCATTTATGATTATATGAGCTTTTGGGTTGTCATAGATGGCTTTTATCAAGTTGAGATAGAGTCCATCTGTTCCAGTTTTCTGTAGGACCTTGAACATGAATGAGTGTTGGACTTTGTCAAAAGCTTTTTCTGCATCAATTGAGATGATCATGTGGTTTTTAGATTTCAGTCTATTAATATACTGTATTACATTTATAGATTTTCAAATATTGAACCATCCTTGCATCCCTGGGATGAATCCTAGCTGGTCATGGTGTAGGATCTTCTTGATGATTTGCTGTATTCTATTTGCCAGGATTTTGTTGAATATTTTTGCATCTGTGTTTATGAGGGAGATTGGCCTGTAGTTCTCCTTTTTGTTTGCGCCTTTCCCTGGTTTTGGAATCAGCATTATACTTGCCTCCAGAAATGATTTTGGGAGGACTGTTTCCTTTTCAACTTCATTGAAGAGTTTGTGGAGTGTGGGGATTATATCTTCTATAAATTTCTTGTAGAATTCAGCTGTGAATCCATCAGGACCTGGACTTTTCTTTGTCGGTAGGCTTTTTATTATGTTTCGTATTTCATTGGCTGTTATCGGCTTACTGAGAGTTGTTATATCTTCTTGATTTAGTTTTGGTAATTTGTACCTTTTGAGGAATCTGTCCATTTCTTCTGTGTCTTCTATTCTGTGAGCATTAAGATTCTCGAAGTAACTATTGATAATCTTCTGAATTTCCGTTGGGTCTGTGGTTATTTCACCCTTTTCATTCCTTATCGCTTGTACTTGAATTTTCTTTTGCCTCTTTTTGATGAGGTTGGCAAGAGGCTTATCAACTTTATTTAGTTTTTCAAAGAACCAACTTTTTGATTTGTGGATTCTTTGAACTGTTTTCTTCATCTCAATTGAATTAATTTCTGCTCTAATCTTTATGATTTCTTTCCATCTTTGCACTCTGGGTTTTGTTTGCTCTTCTTTTTCTAGTTGTCAGAGGTGCAACATTAGCGTGGTAATTTGTTCCCTTTCTGTTTTCCTAATGTGTGAGTTCATAGCTATGATTTTCCCTCTAAGAACTGCTTTCATCGCATCCCATAAATTCCGGTAAGTTGTACTTGAATTTTCATTGAATTGTAGATATTGTTGAATTTCTTGTTGAATTTCTTCTGCAACCCATTGGTTGCTGAGTAAGGTGTTGTTTAGTTTCCATGAATTTAGTGGGTTTTTCTGGTTTCTTTTGTCATTTATTTCCAGTTTCATTGCATTGTGGTCAGATAGTATGCATGGGATAATTTCTATTTTCATGCATATACTTAGGCATGACCTCTGGACTAGTATGTGGTCTATTTTGGAAAATGAACCGTGTGCAGCTGAATAAAATTTATATTCAGCAGTGGTTGGGTGGAACACTCTGTATATGTCCACCAGGTCCATTTGTTCCAAGTTCTGTTTCAGTTCTGCTACTTTCCTGCTAATCTTTTGTCTGGTTGATCTATCTTTTTGATGGATTGTTTCCTCATACTTGGGAAGTTTTCTATGATTATTTCTCCCCAAATTCTTTTTATGTCATTTGTATTGACTCCTTCATTCTCTTTGATACAAATTATTCTCACATTGTTCATCCTGGCATCATCTTGCAGGTGATGGATTATTTTTTTCCTGCATTCTCTTTGTTTTTAAGAGATCCTTTCTCACTTTTTTACTTGCAGCTCTGGCATCTTCAAGATCTGAAACTCTGTCTTCGCTTTCACTCAAATGGTTTTGTAGATTCCTGATTGATATTTTTAGTTCTTCTATATCTCTTTGACTGTGTTTCATGTATTCTGTTTCTTTTCTCTATTGCTCATTCAAGGAATCCATCATATTTCTGATCTCCTCAAATTTTTTATCCATGTATTCTTTAGAGGTAATTATTAATTCTTTTTCTGCAGTGTTTCTTCCAAGTTGGGTTTCCTCTGAATATTTCTGGGCTTGTTTCTGTATTTCAGATCCTATGACTTCAAAAAGTTCTTTTTTGATTTCAGAACTTATTTCTGCTTTGAGTTCCTCATGATCTTTCTGCTGTTGTTTCTTTGCTTCAGATGCTGTTAATTCATATATTTCAGGTGGAATAGTGCTCTCTGCACTTGTTCTGGGTGAGCAAAATTTTTCCACCCAATGTCTCTGGAATTCATTCTTTATTTCAGATACTATGTATTCAGATATTTCCTTTTTAATTTGGGGAATTACTTCTCGTTTTCTTTCCTCTATAGCTTTCTGCTGTTGTTCCTTTGCTGCTGTGTCTGTTAATTCATTCATTTCAGCTGAGCTAGTGTCCTCTACCCTAACTGGAGTACTCAAGGTCTGGGATTGCATTTTTCCCCTTGTGTTCATCATTTTGTTAGCACTGACCTTTGACCTTTGTTGTGGAGCTTTGGTGCAGCTATATCCTTAGCTTGTTATGAGATTCGGGTGCCAGTCTATTAAGTTTGAGATTATCCAGGTATGCCTGTCCTGGATCTAGCTGTTGTGTTCAGTTCTTTTTTTGCTGCAGCTCCTTTGCTTCCCCTCTGTTGGTTCCCTCTTCAGGCGAGCACGAACCAAACTGGGATGCAAAGCAAGTAATGAAAATTCCCCGTCTTAGCTGGCTTTGGGGCGAGGATCCAGAAAATTACTGGGGTCAGCCCTCCTGTGTCAGGCAGGTCCCTCCCCGGGTGGGCAGGCCTGCGCTTTGGTGGGTCTTCTAGGCTCACAATAGGATAGTGGATGATCTTATTCACCGAGTAGGCTATACTGGGTTGGCCAGCCTGTGTTGGGTCTGGGTCTATAGGCCAGAACCCCGAGAAGGCTGGGAAAGGTCTCTCCAGTGCAAAGGGCGTGGAGCCCTCACTGACAGGCCAGGCTATGCTGGGATTCGGGCTGTGGAGTGGGACCAGGGATTGCTGAGGAAAGTCCCTCCGGCGTGGCAGGCTTGGAGTTCTCACTCCAGGCCGACCTGCACTGGGTCTGGGGCTGTGGGGTGGGACCAGTAATCACCTAGAAATATTTCTCTGGCACAGTGTGCCTGGAGCTCTCACCGGGCCACGGGGATGGGTGTCGGGGAATCCCTGGGAAATGTCTCTCAGGCACAGCAGGCCTGGAGTTCTACAGTCACTGAACTTTGATGCCCAGAGAATTGGGGAAATTCCCACTTGCTCAGCGGGCTTTAGGGCAGGGGATCCAGGGAGGTGTTGGTGAGTGGGTCCTGAGGTTTCAGGCCGATCACTGGTTTGGAGGGCTTGGGGGCAGGGATCCGGGTAGCATGCGTGGGAAGAAGCCAAAGGCTCTCCCTCAGACGCACCACATGCTCACTGACCTGGGAAGCCTGGTGAGTCGTGCGAATTCCCACTTGCTGGGAGAGCTTGGGGCGGGATCCAGGAGGCCGCTGTAGTCAGCCACTGTCTCAGACCAGTCTCTGGGGCTGGGTGGGCGTGGGTGGGATCGAGGAAGATGTTGGAGTCTTAATTATGGTTTTAAAAAATTTATTCTATTAGCAGGTAGCAGGATTTTCCTTCTGGTATCTCTTATCTTTCATGGTTTTATATAATTCCCCATAATTATTTCCTTAAATATTATTTTTCTATCATTTTTTATTAGGTGTTTTAAAATATATTTTTGGAACTTCTTTATATCTCTTTCATTTTAAAAATCTTTTTATCCTGTATAATATGACATAGGAGTTGCCTCGATTTTATCTTTCATTTTAGCAGTTTTTGGTCATTAAATCATTTACTGAATGCTTGAAATTCAGGGATTAAAATCATTCTTAATAGGATTTTGTTACTGGTTCACATATCTTGCTTTTCTTTTGTGAACCACAATCCAATTTTTATATCTTCTAAATATTTATTTAAACATTCAGTTCTTATCTTAATAGGTAAGCATTTTTTCTTCCCAAGAGTTTTGCCCATTTGCTGAACTAATTATATGAATTGTTTCAGATCTTCGGTTAAGTTTTAGTGGAGTGAATTGAGTTCTCCTAATTCTCCCTATGTATTTTTCTTGTGGGAAGCAAATACATGTATCCATTTGTTAGTTTCTTTCATGAATACTTACCTTGCTAAGATTTAGGCATACTTTATTCACAAAAAATTTTAAAAATAGTACAGCAAACAAATATGTAATGAATTTAGAATTTCTGTAAGAAATCCCTCTCTCAGAAATGACCCTGCCTTCTACTTACCTTTGATACTATAAGACCAGAGCCACTTCTCATCAACATGCTTCACATGTGGTCATGGTTACCACCAAACTGTCACCACTCATTATTTTCACCTTAGGTGGAATAAAAAATAAGAACACTTTCCTGAATTAAAGCTATCGCTTGATTGTGACCAACATCTTCTTTGTTCACCCATTGTAACTGTGGATGGAGTATGAGTCCTTTTCTGCTTCCTTATCTGAAGCAAAGTATGTCTCAAGCAGAAGACTAGCTTGGAGGTGGTGCCTGAGAACTGGTCAGATATTACCCAGTGATAAAGGACCACTGAATTACTTTTAGATTTTTTTGGTTCCCTTGTGTTCTCAAACTTTGGTTACATATTTTTTAAATTATTATTTTAATGGAATTAAAAATTACTGTGGGTCAATGTGCAATAACACCTTTGATGTTTGTAAACTCTCTAGCCCAGCCATAGATGGATTTTCTTTTCATCTCTCAATGTAGAATCTTGCTTTATGTCCCTGTGTGTGAATGTGGGTTCTGCACTCAGTGTGGGACAGGCTTGTGCTGTAAGTCTTGGCACCTCATGGCCAGACCCAAATTCCTTTGAACCATAACCATGAGATGCAAGTCTCTACGTGTTACTTAGTTCTCTTCTGTTTTGAATCCATGTTGATGTGTCTGTCTGTCTCTTGTCTGTCTGTCTCTCTCCATGTTCTGGGGTTGAACTCAGGACTTCATGCTGAGCTATATCCACAGTCACTCCTCCCTCATTTTTCTGTTTACAATTTTCCCATCTTTATTTGAACTTGCAATCCTCCTGCTTCATCCTCAGAGTGCTGGGATTACAGGTATGCACCACAACACCCAGTCAAACTTTTAAAATAACACTTTGATTTCATCTGCCTTCTCTATTACTGTCTTTTATACCACATCCTACTGATCTCTTTCCTCTTGTCTAACAGTTTCCCCCATACCTTTCATGATGCCTTTCTTGTTTTGATTCTATACATTAAGGAAAACACACAATACTTGCCTCTCTGATTTTAGTTTGTTTTACTCTATATGATGATGCCCAGTTACATCTATCTTCCATAGATTATTTGATTTCATTCTTAAGCCTTTCGTCTACTGATGGGAACCTAGGCTGATTTCTTGCCTTGATTTTTGTGAATTGTGCCACAATAGATGTGCATATGCAGATCTGCCTGAAGTGTGCTGCTTCGGTCAATCCGGCCAAGGGATGGTACAGCTGGATCTCAGTTTTTCAAGAGCTCCCTATTGATTTGCACAGTGGCTGTATTACAGTACTTTCTGTCAACAATATTTAAAGATTCCTTTTTTTTAAAGCCCTGCCATAGATGGATTTTTTCTTTTTGTATTTTAGGGAAGGATCTACAGGGTGTTCAGGGTCTCACTATTAGATCAGATTAATAGTGACCCATCTGATCACAGCCTCCTAAGAGCCAGGATTACAGGCGAGCTCCACTATGCCCAGTCTCAATTGCAGTCTCAGTGGGCGCAGGGGTGGGGCTGGCAGGTAGGCCTGGGTTTGTATAGCTTGCAGGCACTTTAATCTGCTGAGCTATTTGGCTGGCCCTTAAAAAAAAATTTTTTTTAAAGAATACAAAATAGTTAAAAAAAAGCATTAGAAATGACACAAATTTCACTAAACAAAATAATAGAAATTCAACAATGCCTGCTGTATTGCATGATATCTTGAAATTAGTTGCTTAGGTTATCAGACATAGACATGTAAAATTGGTTAAAAATAAACCAAAATGAACTGGCCAGATTGCTCAGTGGACTAAAGTGTCGGTTTAGGCAGAAATCAAGGACCAGGGTTCGATCCCTGGCTTGCCAGTGTTCTGAGACAGGGATTGAGAGCAGGCATGGTGGCCACGTCTGTAATCCCAGCACTTGGGAAGCTGAAAACAGGAGAATCACTAAGAGTCTAATCTGAGTGGTGAGACCCTGTGGACCCTGCACTAGATACATAAACAAACAAACGAACACAAACACCTCACAAAACAACAAAAGTGTGATAAGAAATTAAAAATAAGAAGAATAAAAAGGAAAAAAATTGTAAGCATTAACTGCTCCATATGGTATTTTACACAATGGAGTATGATTCTACTATAAAACAAGATACATTTGAGGCTTTTGTAGATAAGTAGATGCAACTAGTCACTATTGGTAAATGAAATAAGTGAGACCCACGAGTGCAAGCACTGTGTTGCCTCATTAGTGTGAGAAGCTGACGGAGTAAATAAAATCTGAAAGGTACAATAGATACTGTGAAAGGGAAAGAGATTGTTCAATGGGAAGGAAAACCTGGGAAGAGGAAAAGGATGAAAGAAAAAGGAAAAAGACATATTTATGTATATATGCAGGATAATTTGGATAATTGTGCTGTGGAAGGGATAGGTTTTTAATGTGCTTTTCAAGTAATCTTGGTCTTGACAGTCTTCTAATGTTGATAAAATGCATTTTCCAGTTCATTTGTTAGGTTAAAAAAGAGTTTTTTAGTCAACTCTTAGAAGGCATAGATTTAAAATCCGAATGTTAAAATAAACCCATTTATCTTTGTAGAGTGTCCCATACCACATGTTCTTCTGCAGTCGACATTTAATTTACCCATAACTGCCCACTTCAGATGACTACCAGGTGGCTATTTGCAGATTTCATGCAAAGATCTGTAGCGGCTTTGAATCTGGCCATGCACACTACATCACAAAACATTCAATGGAAAGTAGTGAGCACTAGGACAGGGTATTTATATTTTTCATTAGAGGGAACTAATTCATTGGGAGTGAAACTGATTTACATTTCACCCATTATGTAAAGAGTTTCATGTGGAAGCATGAATTAATTGGCACCATATTTCTGATGTCTCCCAGCCATGTGGAAGGGCTTTTGTAGATTGGATCTCTAGCAGCTGCCCTGTGACCCATCTTTTAAATCTGGCTCTACTTTCTTCTAGTTTTAAGTCATTTTGCTATGAACTCTACAGTTAAATGAAAGGAAAATATCATCAGTAGCTTTTGCCAGAATGGATGAGAAGAGTCTTTGAACTGCTGCATTGCCCTTGTAGTTTTTTTCTGGGTAGCAGTTGGTGGAATGCAATCTTTTCATTCTATTAATAATATGCTATGCATGGCCACATCCCTGGTTAATTAGACTTAGAGTTTTCAATTAACAGCATTTTTGATGATCCATTATTATCCTTATTAGTGAGGTCATAGACTATATTATAACAAAGACTGAAGATTCTATTGTCAGCATAATCTTGAAAGAACCATTTAACTTTATGAAATGTAGCTCATGAAGAAACTTCATACTTTGTTTGATGTATAATTTGACCCTCATAAAGAACCCAAATGATTCTCTT
Organism: Ctenomys sociabilis; assembly: GCA_004027165.1. Lineage (NCBI taxonomy): Eukaryota > Metazoa > Chordata > Mammalia > Rodentia > Ctenomyidae > Ctenomys > Ctenomys sociabilis. The sequence goes on from PVKA01035955.1 coordinate 10,354, forward strand.
CTCCCTTCCGTTCTCAGACCAAAATGTCTAGCACTTCAGAATGTGTGAATATTTCCTTGGTTAAAATGAATATCACTGTCACAAAATGAAATCTGGATTTTAAAAAATTGAGTAAATGAGCAGTCAAATATTCTTATTCAGCGATTTATCATGTCTTTAGATGAAATTTATAGTTCTATATGAAACTGATTAACTCCATTATATTTTAATTACTGTTCCAAAATCAATAGTCTTGTGTGCTTCAAGCGACTTCATTCATTCATCTGAATGCAGAGTTGGCTCTGGACTGAACATATTCTTCTGATTGACATTAAAAACACTACTTGGTTCAGATTATTTAGTTCATTTTTTTCTCTACTGTTTTAATTTCTTTTTTTTTTTCATTTATTTGGTACCGGGTCTCACTGTGTAGCTTGGACTCATAATGATCCTCCTGTTTTCAGTCCTCCCCAAGTGCTGGGGTTACAGGAGTGTGACACCATCTGGACTTGGTAGCTGGCTTAGCATGCTTCTGGAGCTGGGCCAGTGTGGCATGAAGGACCAGGGATCGATCCCTCTACTGTTTTAATTTTGATAGCACAGGAGATTTGTGACAGATCACTGTCTAAATTGTGATATACCTATTTGAATGATGAATTTACTTTCATCTTTCCAACTTTAGAAGCAGTAAGTGATCAGATGCTTTCAGAATGGCCTGTGGTGATGTGTGGCCTTTGGTGTGTGTGTGCGTGTGTGTATGTGTGTGTGTGTGTGTAGGTGGGGTCAGATGTGGGTATTTCCCCGTGGTTCTACTTGCCCCAACCCCATTTTAAATGCCACCATCAAGTTTATAGTGGCCAGTCAAGTGTGCTATTACTTTTCCTCATTAGTAAGTTTCTCTGAATGTGATGACTGATCTGACTTCTGTCTCTACAAATTCATTTTGCCTGTGTTTGAGCTTCCTAGAGCATGAGTCATGAAAGGCATTTGCTTCGTGTGGCTTCCTTCCCTCAGTACTATGTGGGTAGAATTCATCTTACTGTGGAGAATACCAGTTGGAATATTAACCACGGTAATAGAAACTCATTTTTTCATTGTACTACAAGACTTTTCTGTAAAGATACAGAGATTAAATATTTTTGTTTTTAGGCTATTTGGCCTCTGTTGTAATGACTGAAATCTGCCACTGTAGCATGAATGCAGGACCAGTCAATACCACGATTGGGCATAGTTGGCTTTGAGGTGCAAGCTGTTATTTGCTGACCCCCATAAATAGCTTCTATTGAAAGACTATAGTACTTTGTTCATTCTTCCTGCTGTGGGTGGGTTGCTCTTGGTTTGGAAAAATTATGCTTAAGTCTGTGGTGAACATTCTGATAGTTGCTTTCTGTATATTTGTATGATTTTTATGTTATATTTAAATCTAAGGGTAAAATTGCTGGGCTATGGTATGTATATGATATGCTTTGGAAGGCAGCTATGCTCACCACCGTACCACCAACGCAGACCATGACATGCTTTGGCAAGTATTGACAAAATATTTTCCAAAGTGGTTGTACTAATTTATACTCCTATGAAAAGGACTCCAGATGATTAAAATTGTTACTAGCATTGTTACTGACATTAAATGCCATTTTCTCCTCTAAACTTTGGCCATTCTAGTGATTACTTGCTTAGATATATTTTATTGTCTTTACAATGAATGATGCTGAACTCTATATACTTACTAGCCAATCTGATATCTTTTTTTCTTCTTCAAAATGCCTGTTAAGAAATTTTTGGTTTAGTTTTTCAAGGTTAGGTTACTTATTTTTTTCTTGATTTATAAGACTTATTTGTCCTTGGGATTAATTCTTTGTTGGAAATATATATATAGCAAATATTTTCTCCCACTCTGGGATTGTATTTCTCACTCATACAATAGTCTTTTGATGTGAAGACTTTTTAATTGTATAGAAGTTTTTATGTGTGCTATAGAAGAACTCTTATGCTAAGATCACAAATATGTTATGTGTTAGTCTGTAGCACCTTTTTTAATATTCAGATTTGTGGTCAAACTGGAACGAGTTTTTAGTATAAAACATAAATCAGCATTTACTTTCCACAGTGATGGCCAGTGATCCATCGTTTTCTTAATCCTAAACTCATTCGAACATCATTGCAATGCAGTGACACTTTTGTATCACCACATATGCGTGCATTCATTTATCCTTGCATCAGTAATGCACTGAGTTGTTACAATTTCTCTCGCTCCCTCTCTCTTTCTTTTTCTCTCTCTTTTGTATTTTAGGTAAGGGTCTACTGGGTGTTCAGGGTCTCACTACTGGGTCAGACTCATAGTGATTCTCCTGCTTGCAGCCTCCCAAGTGCTGCCACCACACCCAGGCTCAATCGCCTTCTCAGCGCGCCTGGGGGGCAGGGCTGGCATGGCAGGCCCAGGATCGAAACCCTGGCCTCTGCACCTGCTTGCAGGCACATTAATTCACTGAGCTATTTGACTGACCTTTCTTCTTTCTTTTTACTTTAGTTTTGTACTTTTTCAATACCACTTTCCTCTTGGGGAGCTGGTACATATACACAACACATTTTAATTCTGTTTCCATCCTCTTTCTCCTTTCCCCTCCTCCATCTTTTTTTCCCTTTCCCTTTTGTGAAAGGTCTATCTTTTATGTGTTCGACAGTACAATTACTCCAACATGGTTCTTCTCTAAAAATATCTTTGATATTCTTAGTTATTTGCCTTTCTACACCTTGTAGAGCATCTTGCTACATTTGTAACATATACTTTTCTGGAATGGTGCTCATGGTTGAAATGAATCTTTAGATCAATTTAGAGAAATATAACATCTTTACTATAGTTAGTCTTGAACGCATCAATGTCATAGTGTTTTTAAGGCCTTACCTTTTTAAATATGAGCATTTCTGATACTTTTCTTTTAAAGTAGCAGCCTCTCCCATTTCATTTCTAACACTGATAATTTGTACCCCAAGTATTGCTTGTATCTCACCCTTTTCCACATCCTTAATTATATGTGTAAAAGAACTCTTAACCATGCACCTTAGTCTTCATTTTTCTCCTCATGACTATCTTGACGTATTGTAGACTTCTTTTATCAATTTTTCCTTTTAGCCCAACACTAATATTTTCTATGGAATCCTTAAATCATTCATCACCTTCAGGATGACTTCTGTAGCTTCAGTGACTGATGGAATCAGAAAAGGAAGTAAGGAAAACAACGGGAGCTAATCTCAGCGCTGTTGTGTGTTTTTTCTCTCTGAGGTTCAGACATTGAAGTCCAGGCTAATTTATTTGATTTGTGACTTCACATATCCCTTGTGTGTACTTTAAGTACTTTTTATAGCGATTGTCAGTTGAGGGCTGTACCCTTTTGAATCGTTTTGATGTATAAATCATAGTTTTAAAACAAAAGTGTCTGTTTCAAATTGTTTTTGAATTTTGGGAATTCAGTAGGTGGAATATAAACCAAATCTAATATATACCCCTTTCCGCACTCTGTAATATAGATATATACTAAAGGAATAATTTCAATTGGATATGATTTTTTTTTTGTTCTTTTCAGTTTTTAGCAAGGCAATTGGAATTGAGAAGATATTTGTTTTGCAGGTGTTCAATTTTCCATTGGTTATGTGGAAAAAGAAGCTCATATTCAGGGGTATTGATTATTTTTATATAGCATCTAACACATGTGAACCACAGGATAAAGCCTTATTTCATCTAGCCTGCAATCAATATTGGTATGTGCTTGGTGGTATTATTACTCTCTTTAGTAGCTGAAAAACTTCAGACCAAGGTAGGTTAAGGGCTTTACTCCAGATCATATTATTTATTCATTTAAAGGCTAAAATTTTTGCCTTCCATTGCTTGCTTTTTCCTTGCTTATCCTACCCTAATAATTACCCAGCAATCTGCTAGAAAACAAAGCTAAAAATATAAACAAAACAGCTACTTCTAAGAAGCTTCAAGTTCAGTGCACTATATTATATTACTTTCAGGACAATAATGTCATTTCTCTAAAATACCAACCCTAAAATATCCTCACACTTGCAAAATCTTAGAAATAGAAGTATAAGAAAAAATAATGTTAATCAGATTTGGAAAGTTCTGGGAAGGCTTTCAAACTGAACCCCAGTTTTTCCTACTTGTGTCTTTATAGAGTGAGGATTCAGGTAGGTTTCAGGGAAAATGGGGCTATCTTGTGTTGTATGAGAATCCTCTTCTGTATGGTTAGCAATTTAGAGAAACCTGTGTCTTTCAGAATTTTTAAAGTTTATGTGTTTTTCTAGTTGGCCTCTACACCTTGGGGAAAATTTTAACTTACCACTAGAGTCTCATCACTTTCATTTAATAGCAGTGCATGCTAGAATTATGGAGAAGGCCAGCAGAAGGCTTCAACTGCAACAGACTTCATCCTGTGCATTGCGGCAGAATGGTGTAGACGTGGTCTGTGTCTGTTTCCCATGTACATTTAGAAATGAGTAGACATTTTTCAGTCATCACTGTAACTCAGAAGGGAATCACTACTGATACTCAGGGGTCCTTGAAGAGGAGGACGTTTTGTGTCATGTTAGAAACTTCCTTATATTACTCCATCTGCAATGATGAGAAATTAGGAGCTGAATTTATGATTGGGAAAAGATTAACCTGATGATACAGTGTGACTTTCAAAGGTGAAGGCTGGAGGTACCAGGCAAAAATCATTACAATAATCAACACAAGCAGAAATGAAGAGCTGTTTAGGTTTTGATAGTGGAAGAGGCTGGTTGGCTACATTTCCTTCAGCTTCATTTCACAGTGTACAATTGTTTGAAGGTCCCCTCTAAAACTTATGTTGAAGCCAATTGCCATTGTAAAGGTGCTGAGAGATGAGACCTGTAAGAAGCAAAGTGGTCAAGTGGGCATCACATCATAAACGAATTGTGGCTGTTAAACAGGAATGGACTGGTTATCATGGGAATGGGTTAGTCATAAAAAGGGAGTTCGGCTGTGCATTTCCTCTTTCTTCTATGCTGTTCCACCAGGTCATGCCTTCCACTGTGTTGTAATGTAGCAAGAAGCTCTTATCAGATGGGGCTTGTGTCTCTGAACCAGGAATCAGATACTTTTTTTTTTTTTCCAGACACTTTTTTTTTTTTTTTATTATACGTTACCCATGTTATATAATAGAAATCAGATTAAGACACAGAATTTGTAAGGGAGAAAAAAAGAAAGCATATGTGTTCGTATTCTGGGGCATGAAAGAGGGGAAGAGTGAGGCAACTGACAGAAAGGAGAAAATTAACTGACACCAGTTATAGTACAAAGAACAGCGTCCTTTAGCTCTAGTTCATCTAACACTCAGTAAGCTCTTGTTTTGTCAAAACCTAGAAACATTCTATCATTTAATCAATACTTAAAACCAGTCCAAATATTATTCAAACAACTTTTTCCCTGTCCAAAAGAGATCAAATATTGCTCCCCAAAGCATCTTTTCTGTAGGCAGAAGTACAGCAGAGCTACACAGAGAGGACAACAGGATAATTGAAAGCATCCTGGGAACACATTTGGAGTGCAAGCATGTTGGGAGCCATGGAAGCTGGAGAATTTGTCAGATGTGTGCAGGCAGGGCGAGGCCTCAGTGCCTAAAGAAGACAACGACACCAGTCCTGAGACGAGCATCTTGACTGGTTAATGTCAGCTATTAGTCATTAGGCAAACTCATGTCACATGTTACTAACTTTTCAGAGGTATAAATAAATGTCTGTGTTGTTGCTGAGGGGCTCGTGTAGCCAACCAGGCAGACTAGGCACCACCTAACTCAGCTTTTGTCTTCTTGTCTATCTTTTCCTCATTTCTGCCACGGTTTCTCCCCAGGTAGAACTGGTCACATTGAGAGACCAATGGATCCTTGCATTTGGCCTCAAAGCGGGGGCAGCAAGAATACTTCCAAAGAGCATGCATAAGGGAGAGAAGCGGATTCAACACGGGTGTATAGCAGCATGCAGCAAAGGCGTACAGGGCACTGGCACACTTGGTGTAAGCCGTGGGGATGGAGGCCCACTAGGGCAAAACATGGGTTCTGCTAAGACCAAAGATAAATGAACATAATGAGAGAAACTGGGTTGAGAGAAGGCAAAAAGGAAAGAGTTAGATTGAGTTAAAAATGGGACAGAGTTTCAAGAGCTGTAGATGTTTATAGATGTGCATAAAAATGTTTGTGTTTTCTTGGTTCCTGTATTTGTTCTACTTTCTAAGACTACAGTAAAGGACTTAGCATTGAATACTGTTTTAGAATTAAGTTCCAACAGGACAAGGAGGGTAGAGCAAAAGTACAGCAGACAGAATTTAAACCCTTTAGCTTTGCTCAATTAGATAAAAAAGGTAAGGGTTCTATTGCAAGCAGTTGGCTCTAAGTGGAGGGGCACAAACAGGGCTCAGGGAGGCGCCTGTGGGTGTTCAGGTCTTCGGCAGACCCAGCTGGGATTCCCCAGCCACCTGCATGTCTGTGTGCTCAGGCCAGCAACAGAGATTGACACATACCATCAATTACAAGCCAGTTCTGAAGCAAAAGTTAACGTAGGTGTGTGTGTGGGGGTCATGGTTATGGTATGCTGTGGCCTTCGCATGGCCTTTGTGTGTTGCTGGCATTGAAAATTTGTTAGGTTCAAGATAGTGTGCATGTTTAAAATCTGGGTGAAAACAAAATATCCAGTGGTCAGAACCAGAAGGACAGCAGGTTGCTCACAGAGACCATAGCAGCTCAGAGGAATTTCTCTGAGTCACAGATCGGAAGTTCTGCCTCAAGGGAAGTAGAGCTATTTTCTTTATCTCCCTTGCATTTGGCATTAAAAGAAGCCAGATGGGCAGTGGAGTCCATGAGTTTTCAACAGATCCCCCTTTTTCTGAGTCCCTTCCAATCCAGGACAAACTGTATGTCTTACAAAAATTACAACACGCTATTGTTACTTATGACTCTACTGCGTCTTTTGCCTGGGGTTTAGAAATGCTAGGACAATAGATTATGGCCCCAAATGACTAGACAGGAATAGCTAAATAACGTTTAAATCTAGGAGATTATATATTGTGTAAAGGAAATTTCTTTGAATATTGCACAGAACAGGAGAAATGCACTTGCAATTTAGCCATTACAAGATGTGCTCATAAGGGAGGGTGCCTGCACTGGCACCAGCAGTTACCTGAACTTTGCATTGCAAATATGTGTGCAAACTGAGATAGCTGTCTTCAGGGCCTGGGGGAGCTTCCTTCTAAGGGTGGAGCATCCTTAACAATTGGCTTTCAAAAACGCAACTAAATGGTGTAAAGACGTTTTAATAGCCTACAAAACGTGGGCTACCCCGAATGAGATGATTTGGATTTGTGTAGGTACTGGCCCCTCATATGTACAGGGAGCTGCCTTGGCAGCAGCAGTTACTCAGGTTTGCACAGGCTGGAAGAAAGGGAAACTCCCACTGGGGCCAGTCTATCACTTAATGGGGCGCTTTCCCTTCCTGGGCACAGGCATCCCTGGCCTTTGGTGAGCAACAACTGACTACGGAAGTTGGGCCTCAGTTCCTCCTCCAGATGCCTTTTAACTTCTGAAATGGGGCCCCAAATTATTCCTACTGGAGTCTATGGATCTGCGCTTCAGGGTGCAGTGGGAATCTTGCTAGGCTGCAACAGTCTCATTTTAAAAGGTCCTCAGGTTTTTGCCTTGTGTTAGCAACACTCATCATGTCGGAACAGCAAAGTTAGAACTCAATCCACCCCAACCATTGTTTGAATCACATCAGACTGCTATATTTTTCAATTATTCATTCTTTATTCATTCTTTCTTTGATAGAAGTTTTAAAATTATTAAAAAGAAAAATTGGGTTAAAAATAGGGATTGGTTGATTGAAAAATATTTTTAAGGGCTTTTCAAATGCAAGTGTGGATGGTCTCCAGATAGGGCTGTTACCAAGGTGAAAGGCCATTGCCCCAGGAATAGAACTTAGCAGAAAAACACTCTCTTCATTGCAGTGGACATGAAAGGAAAAAGTTTTACATTTTCCTTCTAAAGTGATTAAGTTAGAAGCCTATTTCTAGGCTGAAGATAAAAGCTTTGCTAGGTTTTAAACTAATTTCTCTGGTGTTGTTTGACTACTGGTGTCACTGACTGTCATTATCCTTCAGACGAGTTAAATTGATTTTTTTTTCGCAGATAGGTCATATCAGGTTAAGTGAGGAACTTTATGGCTTCCTTTTCCAAAATACAGGATATAGGTTTATCACTGTACAAATAAAATTCAGGGCAGGCCAAATAGCTCAGTGGATTAAAGTGCTTGCAAGCAGGTGCAGGGGCAGGGGGGTGCAGGGCCAGGCGTGCCACACTGGCCCCGCCCCCAGGCCTGCTGAGGTGGCATTGAGACTGGGCGTGGTGGTGCTCACCTGTAATCCCAGCTCTTGGGAGGCTGTAAACAGGCGGGTCACTATGAGTCCAATGTAGTAGGGAGACCCTGAACATCCTGTAGGCCCTTCCCTAAAAATACAAAAAACAGAAACAAAAACAAAACCCAGAAAACCCAAATAAAATTCAATATAAAAAAGGGGGGGATCAGTCCCTTCAACTTTACTTGTCAATATACACTATTAATTTTCTTTTTAATTCTACAAAAGATGGAAATACTGCAACAGAAAAAATCCCATCAAGTAGGAGAGAAAAAGGCTAGGAAGTTTCTTTTGGAGACATCTTCGTACTGGATAATGGAAGGGCCCCAGTTCACTACTAACCTGGGGCAGAAGGTATGCTGTGCTTTCTCAGGAAATGCTAAATGACCTATTTGGATATCAGAGGGCACTGTCAGGCTATACCATGAGGCCAGATCTGGAGAAAAAGTTAATAGCAATGAAGCCGGATCCAACTAGGGGGCTGTTGAAGGGACTGACAAAATGGAAATCTAAGGTCTGAATAGGTTATAACATATATAAAAATAACTGAGCCAAATTTTATTAGTATTAAGATAAAAATATAAGAAATACAAAATATGCATATTAATTACAGATAAAAGATTTTATTCCTTCCAGATTTTTCTGGTAAGAGATCTCTGCTAATTGACAAATAAGAAAATCTGACTAGTCTTTATAATTATAAATTTTTAAAAATTGTAATAGAGTTCTATGATTCAATTTGGTCAAGAATAAACCTGAATGCACTCTGTGTTTGTGTGTGTGTGTGCGTGTTAAAAGAAGAACACCAGGTTTAATATAAAGAAAAAACCACTAGGCACTGTCAGCAAGAATGACAGAGCAAACCGACTCCTGAAAAAGTTCAGCACCTTGGTGAATATGTGCAGTAGAAAGGTAAAAGAAAAGCAAAATGCTATGTAAAATGTCACAAGGTTTTTGCAAATCAGCTCATTTCATTGGTGAATAAATCCCCTGGACGGGGTGCAGCCCCATCCCCTGAATGTCTGGTGCAGTTAAACAGCCCAGTGTTGACACACGGGACAAATTCTCCACTGCAACCACCTCTTAGAGGAGGGGCAACTAGCACAACACTGTCTCCCCGGACAAAGAGCGCTGGGATATTTCCTTTCCTTGATTTGTATCTCTCATATGTCTTTTCATCAATTTCTATAGTGGTCACAGTTTTTTTCAAACCCAGCCTGAGTGTACTCTTTTTTTTAATGGAACTGGGGATTGAACTCAGGCCCTTGTGCTTGCCAGGCAAGTGCTTATTCTACTGAGCCATCTCCCTGGCCCCCTGAGTGCACTCTTGATTTTGTAAAGATGTTTGTATGTTCTGTGTATGTTTATGTGTTTGTGTGTCATTCTTCGAACAGCTCTTCCTCTTTTTTCTTCTTTGATCATTTGTTCATGATGCAGTTTGGGATATAGACTCAAATGCTTTCTCTTAAATTACCAGCTGATCTGAGGGATATCAAGATTAGCTTATACACAGTTTATTAAAAGGTTTAAGCTAATTAAGTACAAATTTTTTAGAAGGAGAGAAATTATTAGAGAGGAGTCTAAATGACGAATAAGGGAAGTGGCCAACTTTTTTGTTCATTAATGATGAGCTCCCAATAATCTCAGTAGTCTCTTAGGAGACACCCTTAACCAATTGGTCACTGGTTAAAAGATAAAGTTTAAAAAATAAAAAAAAGAAAAAGTTTTTCAGAAAAAAATTACAGTACATTTTTTCCCTAAAAAATGCTTTTGGTATGAAACTAAATTAAGAAACAAAGGTTTATATGCATGTATGTTAATTCATTATTTTAAGTATATTCACGACTGCAAGTGTACAGGTCCTCGCAAATGTAAAGCAAAGACTGCTTATTGTGATAAGACTTTCTCTTAAATTCAAACCTCTGCCTTTCAAAAAAACTTGTGTTGTATATCCCATTTAAGGACAGCTAATTAAGTAAAAATTTCTTGTTTTAGATAAAGATGATTGGTTAAAAATGCTATGTCAAAATGAAAATTTAAGTATGTCATACAATGTCATCAAGATTGTCCTGCTACAATGTTGCATATGGTTTTGATTTTTAAATTTCTGTGTAAAATTATGTGATTTTCGTCTTTTAACATTCTATAGGGATTTACTTATTTTTTATTTTTTTATGTTTTTTTGAGACAGGGCCTCACTATGTAGTTCAGGCTGGCCTTAAGATCACTTTGTAGCTCAAGCTGGTCTCAAATTCACAACAATCCTCCTGCCTCAGCCTCCCAAGTGCTGGGATTACAGACCTGCGCCACCACACCTGGCCTCTATAGGGATTTAAATATCAGAATATTTACGATTGTTAGAAAATAACAGCTCCAACACTGGCTCTCTACTTACTGAAAAATAAAACTAAACCTGGGCCTATTGCCATGCACTGAAGCCAAAATGCGCCAGTCCCACCCCCAGCGTGTGCTGAGATGGTAAATTCAATCCAGCATGATGGCACACACCTGTAATCCCAGTGCTTGGGAGGCTGAAAACAGGAGGAACACGACCAATCCAATCTGTGCAGTGAGAACCTGTAGACCCTGTACTAAAATACATAAAAAAAAACTGTTTAAAATAGTCGAAATGGATTAAAGATCTAAACATTAAAACAAAAATACTAAATCTCCTGGAAGAGAAAGTAGGTGAAAATCTTGAGGACATAGGAGTAGACAGACAGTTCATAAACAAAAACCAAACTGCCTGAGAAATACTTCAAAGAATTAATAGTTGAGATTTCATTTTATTACAGAAGTTTTTGCACGTCAAAAGAAATCACCAACAGAATGAAAGGACAACCCACAAATTGGAAAATATTGTAACCAAAAATCACTCAGACAAAGGACTTCTATGTAAATTATATAAAGAATTAAAAAAGGGGCTGGGGAGATGGCTCAGTGGAATAAGTGCTTCCCCGGCAAGTGCAAGGGCCTGAGTTCAATCCCCAGTTCGGAAAAAAAAAGAAAGAAAGAATTAAAAAATTTGGCCCCCAAAATTTAAAGACCCAATCCAAAAATTGGCATGTGAGATGAATGTATGCTTCTCAGAGGAACAAATACAGAAGGCAAATAAATAGATGAAAAAATGTTCCACAGCACTGACTATTTAAGAAATACAAATTAAAACAATACTGAAATACCATCTCACCACAAAAAGAATGGCTACCATAAAAAAATCAACTAATAACAAGTACTGGAGAGGCTGTGGGGAAAAAGGAACCATTCTCCAGTGCTGGTGGTAAGAGACTGATGCAACTACTATGAAAATCAGTGTGGAAACTCCTCGAAAGGACTAGGACAGAAATCCCATTCAATCCAGCTATTCTTCTTCTGTGTATTTTCCCAAAAGAACTAAAATCATCATACCACAGTGATCTATCTATCATCTATCTATCTATCTAATCATCTATCTATCT
>PVKA01035956.1:0-22133 GCA_004027165.1 Ctenomys sociabilis
TTAAGCTGAGCTGTAATTGGATATGGTCGACAATTTCTTTGAATAACTCCCTATGGTTGCAGAATGCTGGACTGTGTTGGATTGTGGTGTCGAGTTCAAGTACCTAAGGTAGTTGAATGTCAATGGAGTGCCCACTTTTGACAGGTGTAGACAAAGGAAGGGTTGTAGAAAGAAAAAATCATGATATGTGTGTATAGACAGTACATTTGGGATAGATAACGCTGTGCTTCTACATAATTCTATGAGAGGCAAGATCTGCACTAATGGTGGTGGGACAGGATATTATGTCAGCTTTTAGTGCTACGGTCATCCACTAGGTAAACAATTATTGAATTTTTGATATAATTTCACCTAGAAAAAAACCTGTAAATATAATATCATGTATGCACGTTGTACAATACCAAAACGTTATGAAAACAGTTTGCTATGTATTAATTCATCGACTCTGTATGGTTAAGGTGTTTTGAAACTGTCTGATTGACATTTGTATTTTAATAAAATAAAAATAAATGGAAAAAATAAAAATAAATAATAAATAATAAAATAAAATAAAAAATAAAATAAAATAAATATTTTATAGTAACTCCTTAATACTTTATTTTGAGACAAAAAGATAAACCCTGTAGTTGACAAGTTTATTAGTATTGATTCAAAGGCTAATAGAACTGACTAAAGCTTAACATAGAAATCAGAGAAAACATAGAATCATAGAATTATGTAGAAGCACAGCGTTATCTATCCCAACTGCACTGTCTGAAGGGGTGTAGAAAGAAAAAATCATGATGTGTGTGTATAGACAGTACAGTTGGGATAGATAACACTGTGCTTCTACATAATTCTATGAGAGGCAAGATCTGCACTAATGGTGGTTGGACAGGATATTATGTCGGCTTTGAGTGCTATGGTCATCCACTAGGTAAATAATTATTGAATTTTTGGCATAATTCAGGTATAAAAAAAATAAGATAAGTAAGCAGCTACACTCTTAATTCACTGATAAGAGATATCTGCTAAAATAATATCTGTAAATATAATATCATGTATGCACCTTGTACAATACCAAAACGTTATGAAAACAGCTTGCAATGTATTAATTTATCGAATCTGTATGGTTAAGGTGTCTTGAAACTGTCTGATTAACATTTGTATTTCAATAAAATAAAAAAAAATAAAAAAAAGAAAACATAGAATTAAGTTTCTATTACATGAGAGATGCGTTTACTATAATCATATTTGCTATTTGCTAATTGGCTTCTGTGGATGTTAGAAGAGTTTAAAATTAATTGGGTTTGTCATCACCCTGAGAGTTTAGTGGAGAACATTTGCAGGCATGACCACATTCTGCAGGCATGATCCTGGTGTCTACTGCTGGCTCCTCACCCTTCTGCTTTGGCATTTTTCCTTTGCTCTGCTTCCCAGATGCTGTGATCCAAGCATCTTTTCTCCAGCATGACCTTCCACCATGATGTCTCTGCCTTGAATTTGGCCAATGAGGGACTAAAGCACAAACAAATTAAACCTCTTTTCCTTTAAGTGGTGTAAGGTCAGCATTGCATCTTGTGCTCCATTTGCTCCTTGGAATGGTTCTATACTCCTCTGAGATTCTTCAACTGCCATACAAAAGAGCATGGGAGGGAAAGAAAGCATGCACAAATTATTCTTTGGCTATGAGGTACTTTTACCCTCCTAGAAATTTGAATTTCCTAGTCTTCCTTTTACTTGATTCATCATTAAAACAAATTCTGTGATGTCTTAGAGAAGTCTAACACAGAAAGATAAAGGCTGCGCATTCCATGTCCATTGGTTCACTTATTAATGATGTGAGTAACACTTTAAGAGTCATGTGCCACTGAGCAAAACTACTCTAACCATTGTTAGGTTGATACCACATAAACAGAACACTTAAAAGAAGGTTTTCTCATTAACTGGGGCACCCAAATATTGAGTATTTTTTATAATACAATAGATATTTTTCTGTTGTTTACTGGCCTTGATACGCTGATTTTTTTTTTTTTATAATTTGAGTGGAGAGGATTTTTACATATTCATTAAATTGTATTCTTACTGATAAGACTGTGCCAGTGGCTATCACAATATGGCAAAAATATATAATTAGAATCCCTCACAATATGTAAATTTATGTAAGTAGAATCCCTTACATCTTTGTAAGCACAACGAAAGAACATACTAGGATGTTAAAGTTGGCGTGATATGGAAAGATACACACTGAACATATACATACATGCATATGTAAAACATTATGTAAAGAGTTTTATATACTATAACTGCTTATGTAGGCACATTTATATGCATGTTTGAAATATTTAAATGCATATTAATTGCACAAAGGCAGATTGGTCCCACAAGGGAAAAAAAGCTCAGATATATATGAAAATAAAATTTGCAAAGGTACTACAGTGAGCACATGTTGGCATTAACACACACATGAGGTAGAAAGGGAAAATTTCCTATTTTGTTAGCTTACACAGCTTATCACACCCAAGAGAGAGTTAGAAATCTCCAAACTACAAGTTTAATCGGCATATGTGAGAGGGAAAATCTTTTACTGTGCAATGAAATTTAAGACTAGGTAAATGCTAATATGTTTCTTATGTACAATATCAGCATCTCTTGCCCTACACACTAGTAATTTATGTTTGGCAACACATAAGATATAATAAAATATTATACACCCATTTATTTTATGTCACCTTACACGTACAACAGATTCTGAATCACAGTGCAAAGCTGTCACTATGCTTTGTTTTCCCTGCAATCATGATTTTTGTTGCTTTAAAATTGTTTAATCTACTTCATTTCTTTTTGATTTTAAAAATTATCCTCCTTTATATTTTAAAAATTTTCCTAATGCATGATCTATTTGATTTTTCTTGTTCTTCTATCAATGCACTTATCATTTCTAAAGACTTTTCCTTTATATTTTTATTTTGCCTCAACATTTGAATAGATTTATCACTTTTTTAAATTTTATTGAGAAACAGGTAGCAATGAGACAGTTTCAAAACTGATTAGTAGGACAGTTTCAAGAATTAATACTTTGCATATTGTTGTCTACTTACTGGTTATTCATAGTACAAGCTGCAGACGTGATATCCTGTCCACAAACACTATTAGTACAAATCTTTTTCTCATTGAATTAAGAGAAGATAGCCATATATCTATCGTATTTTGTACATACAGATGCAAAATGGTCCTTCATATTGCCTTTTTTTCTTTAGTTTTTGCAGAGAAGGGTATTGCATTGCCATTTAAATATTGTAGGTAACAAAAATTATTGTAGGTGCGTGAATTCAGCAAAATGATCCAATATAGTCCAGCAGGATTTCTTTTATCTTAATTATGATTTTATTTATTATTTATGTTATACATCATTATCTTGATGTACTTTACATAATTTATATAGTTATACATTTTTAAAATTTTTACTTTGTGATAATGTTCATTACAGGGATTTTGTACCTGTACATGATGATATATCTTGATTTTTCCCCATTCTCATCCCCTCCCTCCAATCTCTCTTCCTCTCTTCATTTAAGAAAGCTTCATTTCCATTTTTCCTCAGTTCTATTTTTCTTGTCCCTTCTTTTCTTTCTCCCTCAACCTTCTCTTACAATTTAAACATTTTCTTCTCCTTTTCCAATATCCAGTATGTTTTCTGAACCTTATGTTTGGCTCCTCACACCAGAGAAGCCATGTGATAATTGAACGTGTGTTTCCAATTTATTTCACTTAACAGTATGGTTTCAAGGTATACTCATTTATCTAGAAATGAGCGATTCTCCATTGTATGGAAAAACACATATTGTTTATCCATTTATGGGTTGGTGGGAATTTGAGTTATTTCCAAGATTTTTCTATTACAAACTATGCTGCTATAACCATGGGTAAGCATATATTTCTGTGGTATGGTGTTATTAAAATTTCAGGAAGATGAGAAAGGGAATAGCTGAGTCAAATGGAGCCTCTAGTTTTATGTTTTTGAGGATTATCTACACTAATTTCCGGAGCAGATGTACCAGTCTACATGCCCATCAGCCTTAGAAAAAGGTTCCTTTTTCCACACCGCCCCACCAGTATTTGTTATTGGTTTATTTCTTGATGGTAACCATTTTTTCTGGAGTGAGATGGAATCTCAGCATTGTTTTAATTCACATCTCTTGACCAGTGAAGCTGAACATTTTTTCACTTATTTATTTGAAGTCCCTACTTCTAAGAAATGTCTATTCATTTCAGATCCCCATTTTTAGATTTGATCTGAAAATTTGGAGATATGAATATTTTACCTTTCTTTATATGTTCTAGCCAAAGGTCATTTATCTGAGGGATTTTTTTTTATTCCAGTTTGTGGGCTATCTTTTCTCTCTGTTGATGGTTTCTCTTGCTATGTAAATGCTTTTTAATAAGATGTAATCTCAGTTATTGGTTCTGTATGATGATTTCAGTGCTATTGGAAGATTCTTCATAAAGTCCTTGCCTACAAGAGTGTGTTAAAGAGTTTTAAATAGTCTATCTTCCAGAAATTTTCTGTTTCCATTTTAATATTTAGATAGTTGATCATTTGATTTTAGTTTAGTTCAGGATAAATTAAATGGGTCTAATTTTAATCTGCAACATGTGGAAATTCATTTGAACCAGAAGAGTGCTAGAATAGAAAGAGTAATTCTGGGCAACAAAGCATGGTACAGGGTGTAACAATCCTGACTTGAAATTATACTGCAAAGTTACTATGATAAAAACAGGAAAATACTGGAGATCTGGTCAGAAGATTCAGGGGCTGGGGAGATAGTTCAGTGGCATAAGCACCTGCCTAGAAAGCATGAAGTCCTAAGTTTGATCTTCAGTACTGCAAGGAAAAAAAAAAATGCCAAAACAACTTCAACGTACTCAGCTACCTTTCTTTGACAAAGAAGCCAAAGAAACATCGAAGAAAGCTAGCCTAGAAAAAAGATAATCTCTTTAATTTAGAGCACCAATTTAGTACTTACTAAAGTGTGATAGTAGAATGTTTCCATTATCTTTTAAACTACAACGCCACTCTTCTTCATTTGTTGTTATAACTTTATATGATAGTTTACTTTGCTACGTTATTGTTGCCTATGTTTATGAATTTTTTAATAATAAATTCTGGGGGTTGGGAGGATGGCTCAGTGGAATAAGCACTTCCCTGGCAAGTACAAGGGCCTCAGTTCAATCCCTGATTCTGCCAAAAAAAAACAATAACAATAAATAAATCTTGGTAGAGATAGCTTTGCAAACTTAAAAGAAATTTCAATTAATATAAAGTAAGAGTGCTCTTTAAATTATGCCTTCAAAATGATAGTTAATCATAATTACATAGATGATTTTCAGCATCTTGGTATACTAATTTATTTAACATCAATTTTTAATATTACATGATGAACATTAATAATTGACTATGATTGTATTATTATATATAAGGCTATGGTTGTCATGCCTGTACAATGGTATTAGGCTAAATAACTAATTAATCCTTTAGCGTCTATTTCTAGTATTTCCACATTGCTAAACAAAAGGTGAAACCTTTATGAAGAGTGACAAAGTATGACAGTAGTCATTTCACCACTCATTAATAATTTATCAGTTTCATAGTTGAACTTTTTTGGTGTTTTTTTTTTTTTTTTTTTTTGGCAAAACCAAGGATTGAACTCAGGCCCTTGCATTTAGCAGGGAAGCACTTATTCTACTGAGCTATCTCCCTGACTCCGTTTAACAATTTTTCATTGTTTAAAGATAAATTTATTTACTAAAAATAAAGCTGAAATTACTCAACAAGATCATGGCCTCTGCTTTCTTCTTTCTTGCCTTTGCTTGCTACATTTTTGTGCATGCTTTTTATCTTTACCCTTTTTTAGTTCACTTTATTTTAGGTATGTCTTTTGCATGCAGCAAAAAAGTTAAATTTTGCTTTCTTTGCTCATCTATATTAGTTTGGAATTCTTCTGTTTTGAATTCTTCTGTTACAAATTAGCTATTTTAACACGCACCACCTCATCTCCACTCATGGCCTCTCGGTCTTTGCTAGTCAAGTTAGCTGCAAAATGTGGGATTCAGGCAAAGGCTCAGGGTTCTCACTTGCTACCCACTCTCCATTATTGTTGGTTTGTTATTGTTTCTCAGACCATCTAGATTATATCTCCACAAAATAAATATCTGTTCACTACATGGCTACCCTAGCTTCTGTTCCTCTTCACCCACTCCTCACATGGCACCTACAGTGATGTCTATTTCTTTCTAATCCTCGTTACATGGAGTTTCAGTCAATTGTCTGCATCATTTTCCTTGTCCAGAAACTGAAAATTCTTGGGTTGTACTTTTCCTTTGATTTAAGAGTTTACTTAAAAGAAAGCATCCTGATGAAAGTGACTTTGATGGGGCCAGGGAGATAGCTCAGTAGAATAAGCGCTTGGCTGGGAAGTACAAGGTCCTAAGTTCAATCCCCGGTACCACAAAAAAAAAAGAAAAAAGCTTTTGTTGTTACTATTTGTTATTACTAATTGAGGATTGTAATGGATTGTGTTGTAATAATGTTTGCATTTTCATTTTTAATTATTTGTAATTTATTAATATGCAGCCAAATTTAATAAGTTTATGGTCTCTTTAAAATATTCTGAGAATATTCTGAGAGATAAAATACTTAATATATATTTAAGGATTCTAGCTTATGCTTTTCTGGTCTTTTGTGTTCTTACCAACATTTTGTCCCGTTTAAGCTATCCAGATCTGACAGAATGTGCTAAAGGTTTTTTTTTATTTTTTTATTTTTAATGTGTGTCTGTTTTTCCTTTCATCTCCTATAGTTTCTGCTATATGAAAGTTGCTACTGGTATTTGGTGAAAGATATTAATATCTTCCCTGTGGATTGTAGTCTTTAGCATTATAGGGTGTCCTACTTTATATTGTTTAATTTTTCTTGGCCTGAATTCTACCTTGTTTTAGAACAAGATCATGGCCTCTGCTTTCTTCTTTCTTGCCTTTGCTTGCTATATTTTTGTAAATGCTTTTTATCTTTACCCTTTTCAGTTCACTTCATTTTAGGTATGTCTTTTGCATACAGCAAAAAAGTTAAAGTTTGCATTCTTTGCTCATCTGAAAATCAGTTTCTTTTATTATGCTACTTATGCGATTAGAATATAGGGATACAATTTATGCATTATTTAGTTTCATCATAAGAGTATTACTAAAGCATCTTATAAGTCTGTGTGTATGTGTATCTCTCATTATTTTAGCTTCTTACGTTGTACTTCTTCCCTGGCATTTCTTTTATTTGAGAAGGGTTGAGCTCTTTTAATAGATACCTTTGCACTATTCCAGTTTAACAAAAACTGTCCTGAAGCACATTTTATAAATCAATATTAATGTCAGCAAATAGCCAATTTTCATGCCTTGCTAGTCATAGAAATATAATTTTGGTACTAATGTATGCAGATTAAGTGTTCTTAAGCTTTAAGATCTTTAAGTTTCTGTTTTAAGTATCTTTTCATTCCTAATATCAGTAAGTCAGTAAACAAGTATACTTTAATTTCTGTTCTCTTTGTCTTTTCTCTCCCTATTATTGTGTCTGGTGGGTCTGGGTTTTAGGGATCCCCAGAGTCACCCTGAATTTCTGTCTCTGTCTCTCTCTTTGTCTCTCTCTGTCTCTGGCTCTGTCTCTCTCCCTCTCTCTCACTCTTGCTCTCTTTCTCCGACTAATAAAGAAAAAGAGCAGTCAAAGACTAGCATATAGCAACTTTATTATTGGTAGTTCAAGAAATATTACTCTGGAAACTTGGGGTTCCCAGAGCTGGGTCATCCCTGAGTCTTGGGCTCCTGTCTTGTTTTATTGGGTAAGGCCTCTGCCTTACACAGTTACTGCTTGTTTGGTCCTTGGACTACATTTCCAGGGTGCTAGGTTTGTCAGCCTAATAGAGGTTTTTGTTACAGAGTAGCAAGCTACTTAATGAGGAGCTTAGTTGGGCCAGCGCCCACTGCACAGAATATGGTAGGCATCAAGCCCCAGGTGTCAGCTCAGTGTACTAAAAAATGTCAGCTTAGCTCTTTTCTATGATGTGGATTCTGTTCTCTTTCTATTTCTTAAAAGGCCCAGTTCCCTAATGTAACCCTACCTAAGTGTCCCTACACTATTTTTAAATTAGATGCATCAGACCTTCTGATATGAATATTGCATCCCTCATCTTCATCCCCATCATTACATAATTAAATGTTTAAGCTTCCCTGAATTCTTAAGCTTCTCTTTAAATTGCGTTTCTCTGGAACTCTGAGAGAGATTTCTTTTTTTTTTTTTTTTTTTTTTTTTTTTTGAGACAGGGTCTCACTATGCAGTTCAGGCTGGCCTTAAGCTCACTTTGTAGCTTAGGCTGGTCTCGAACTCACAACAATCCTCCTGCCTCAGCCTCCCGAGTGCTGGGATTACAGGCATGTGCCACCATGCCCGGCTTGAGAGAGATTTCTTGTGAAAGACTTTTGACAATTATATTCTTACTTGCATTGCAAGTTTGTAACTTTATAGCCTGGATATGAAAGGTCATTTGCTCAATCTTTTCTAAAAGTAATTATTTTAATCATTTATTTATTTATTTGATACAGATGCTCATTATGCAGTTCAGACTTATAGTGATGCTCCTGTCTAAGCCTCCCTACGCCTGGGATTACAGGTATGAGCCACCATGCCAGGGTTAGGATCAAACCCACATCCTTGTGCTTTCCAGGCAGGTACTTAATTGCCGAGCTATCTCCAAGCTCCCATTTTCTCCATCTTGGCTCTCATTTTCTTTTCCTATCATTGCTTTAGCGATGTTGTTGCACTGTTTTTGAAGTAAGAGGTTTACAGCTGAGAAAGTCGCTGTTACTCTCATTTCTCTGCCTTGTTATTTGACTAGAGAGAGAGAGAGAGAGAGTGCTTTGTGATTGTGTGTGAGTGAGTGACTTATGTACATGAAGGAAGTGGGCATAGAGATTCAGGTTCTGAATTTCCAAAGGCAATTGTTCAGTGTTAATTGCTTTGGCTCCACGTATGAGTACAGCGTGAGCTTTAGCTCGCATGAGGCTTTGGGCTTCTTCTTGCTGAGCTATATTTTTAAATAATTGTGCCCCATTGCTTCGATGTCATCTCCAAGAACAATTACTAAATGCACAGTTGATTGCCTTTGCAGGTTTTCTCCAGCAGCATTCTAAATGGTTTCAATTTTATTTTCAAAAGTTTGACTGGTTTCGTTTTGTTTTTCAGTTTTTGCTATTTATCCTACTTCCTTTATGGTAGTTCTCTCAGTGCCAATTCACTGTTACATTTCTCTTGGTTTGGTTTTATTTATTTTTCTATTCCCTTGCAAATTTGCTTTGGGTATATGTGACCAGATACAATATGCATATATTTGCAATGAAAAAGTATAGACTAGACAAATGCAGATTTAATCATCTATGCCAGACTCTCAGAAAGAGAGAGAGAAAGAGAGAGAGAGAGAGAGAGAGAGAGAGAGAGAGAGAGAGAGAGAGAGAGAGAGAGAGAGAGAGAGAGGACAGTAAAACAAGAGTTTGTCTAAAATAGTATTCAGTACTGCTTGTGCTATAGTCCTTTGTAGAAAGCTCAGATGAAGTTCTGGTCCATCTGTTGGCTTATACAGTACCCAAGCTTTCTATTAACAGAATGGCTGAGAAGCAATGAGCATTGTCACTCCCAAGAAAATTCTCACTTACCACGTATGAGGACAGAAGGTAGGATTCATTGGTTTTACTGTTTTGTTTTGTTTCGTTTTGTTTTGCATTTATGTATTTGATACAAGGTCTCACAATGCAGCTTGGACTCATAGTGATACTCCTGTTTTCAGCCTGGGATTACAGGTATGTGCCACCAACCTGGGACTCCATCTCCAGCTCAGTGAGACTAGGGTGGGGCCTGCAGGGCCTGTGGTACTCAGGATCCAGCCCTGGTCCCTGCGTTTGCCTAAGCAGGTGCTTTGTCTGCTGAGCTATCTGGTCAGCCCAGACTCATTGTATTTTAGAAGACTTTCTAACCAGTATCTACTGAAACAAAAAAATACATCAGAGTAATTTTAACCAACCAGAAAATTGTCTTAACATATTGTCTTCTTTCTCAGAACGCTAAGGCTTGTTTTCAATCCAATTAAATTAGTTACAAAATCTACATACTGAAGTAGGATGGATCTATAGCTACACTCTTTAGAACCTGGTATGAATTTCTGGGTCTATAGTTAATAAAAGTTCTAGTTGGTATAATTATCCATACGTTATTTTTCTTTATGTTGCATATTCTTATTTCTTGAGTTCCATTCAGTAATAATCAATTCATTTTTATGACAAGCTCAAACTTTGTGTATTTTTTTAGATGTTCTATTTTTTTGAGTTGAACCCCACTTTGCTGACTTCACCTAAATGGAGATTTTATTTATCACCAAAAGAAAGCAGGTGAAAACCACAGCAGATGTTGATAATTATGTAAGAGGACCTAATTAACACTATCTAAATGAAACAAGTTTGTGTTTGTTAATGTCACTTGCATACTGTTATGCAAGTGACAGTTGAAGAATTATTCTGTAAGTGATGGCGCTGTAGTGTTCTGTCATGATAGGACATGGATACATCTGAGTGGTTTCTGAATGGGACTTTCCAGCTCACAAAC
This sequence comes from Ctenomys sociabilis, assembly GCA_004027165.1. Classification (NCBI taxonomy): domain Eukaryota; kingdom Metazoa; phylum Chordata; class Mammalia; order Rodentia; family Ctenomyidae; genus Ctenomys; species Ctenomys sociabilis. The sequence continues at coordinate 10,676 of PVKA01035956.1, forward strand.
AAAAGATATGCACTTTCATTTCCAGTAAGACTCTTTCAATCTGTATTATATTATTAATTTTATAATTATATGAATGTTTCAGGCCACTTCCTGAAACAAAATAAGCCTGAGTCCAAAATAATTGATATTACCTAGAAGGTCTAAATACATTTCTGTTTTGCTTTATTACGTAAAGTTCTATGATTCAGTTGAGCTTCATGAATCTGACTTTTATGCTGAATTCACTAATTTTAAAAAATTCAGTCACAAATATTTTCTGGTTTGAAAAGCAATCAGCAATGTTTATAGCAGGCAATGGAAAGCCTGCATTTTTTTTTTCTTTCTCTTCTCTCCCAAGCATACAAAAATGAATAAAAAGAACTAAAAATAGAGTATATTCCATTATGCCATTCTTAGCAAAAGTTGAAAATGACAATAATCACCCACACATGCATACACTGAAGAATATATGCCAGATACAACAAACTTTGAAGCAAATCAATTAATGCTTTCATTGTGTGGCTTTTTAAGAAAATCTCTAACAGATAACAAGTAAGACACGTCTGAAGGCCTTTATTCTAAACTTGGGCTGAAAAGCTAAAGAGGTGGAAAAGAGACTGAAAACACGTAGAAGCAGAAGGATTGCTCCATGCTGCCTGGCGGTAGGGACACGGTGTACACTGTAGAAAGAAGTGTTTCTCTCCTTCATCCAACGGTTTACAGTGCTTTGTCTGTCTCATGGATCAGAAATGTAAAATTTATGAAAACACAGTCAGGCGTCTTTGCCAGAAAGAATCAGCGCCCAGCACTGGCACCACATAAGTGTGGTTTGGCTGTTGGGACACTGAGCACTCAGACTCCCAGGAGAACTCATCCATAGCTCTTGCTGAATGCAACTGAATGTCCTAAGAGATTTCCATGTGCCAAAATTGACATGCACTCCTGCAAGCTTTATTTCAATTTTTAGAGAGGATTTTGATATGTAGCCTGGACTGACCTCGAACTGATGACAATCTTCCTGCCTCAGCCTCGCCCAGAGTGCTGGGATTACAGGTGTGCTCCGACACACATGGCCTACTTCACAGCTCAAACCATAAAGATTTTCATAGCCAAAACACTTAAGAAAAAGGTAAAAAAAAAAAAAAAAGAAAGAAAAAAAAACACTAAGTAATTATCAGGCAACTCCTGCATCTCAGATAATATGAAGGAAATATTTCTTGCCCAATGAAGATTTGTTTCCCAATAGTGCTAGTCATATTTTTTGCCTTTGTTCATTGTCTAATTGATCTTAGAGTTACATGCAGTACAGCTACAGTGTTTATAACAATTGCACACCAAGACCAAAAACATTTCACAATGTTGAAAAATATTGGCTTGCTCTTACTTTGTATAAGTCTAGATGTAAGTTGCTTGCTTGACTCTCAGTGCAGGCCCCTGACATCATGGACATGTGGATATTGAATGCTTAAAGAGAGTATTTCCTAGCCACACTAGATCAAGCTTGAATTGGAAAAACTGAGAAGCACGTTGCATTTACCAGTTATCTTTAGAAATGTCAATACTGAAGCACTGTACGGAAAGGAAAACAATGATTTTGGAATTTAAAAGACAATGAAAGCATGGTATATAGTAGAGCAAGTTATTGAAGAAAACAATTTATAAAATATTTAAATTTCATCCCACATCAATTTATATGTAACCTCATAAAAAGTGTTCAAATACAGTCAACAGCTGGTATGCACAAGGAGAATTATTCCAGGACCCATTGGCCAATACCAAAAATCCACAGATGTTCAAGAGTCTTATGTAAAACAATATAGTATTTGCATATAACCGATATACATTTTCCTGTATACTTTAAGTCATTTTTAGATAAGCCCTGACATCTCACATGAAGTAAATACTATGGTTTGCATCTAGTTCTTCCCCCAAAGCCCTATGCATTCATGGAGCAGGGCCTTCTAGAGTTTGAGATTAACTCATGATTCACTGGGATTATGTGTCTTAGTACTGCTGGGATTATGAGCGTGAGTACTCCACCCAGCCTGAGATGGATGGCCTGAATGTAACATAAGAGAGACAGAGAGACAGAGAGACAGACATCCTCTCCATTGGCATTATTGCTGCTATTCGTCCACTTTGCTCTCTTGCTCTGTGCTGCTGCCATGAGTGGTTGCCCTCTGCCATGTGCCGCTCTGCCTTGGAGCCAGCTGAGTATGGAGTGAAACCTCCAATAACTGTGAGCTAAACAAACTTTTCCTTCCATCATTTTGGGTGTCATCTATTTGTCCCACCAATGAGAGAAGAGTAACTGAGGTAGTAAATGTCATGTAAATAGTTTCATAGTGTAGTGTTTAAGAAATAATGACTAAGGTTGGGGAGCTAACTTGGTGGTCAAAGCACCTGCCTGGAAAGCACAAGATCCAGCATTCAGTCCCTGGAACCACATGTCATGCTGGCCCCAGGACCCTGGACACACCACGCTGACCACCAAAATGGAGCATGGAGGTGCATGGTGGTGTAATCCTACAGCTTGGGAGGCTGAGACAGGAGGATCACTATGAGTCTGAATTGCATAGTGAGACCCTGTATCAAAAACAAAACAAAAGAAATAATGGCCACAAAAGTTTGTACATGTTGAGTTTAGATTCAGCCATCCTAGAGAAAACCATACAACAAAAGAAGTTAACCTTGCTCAAACCATGGACACTGGAGAAAGCCAAGAACTGTAAACTAGCAGAAGGCTACAGCAAGGTCAGCCTGAGCATCAGTTCATTCTCTTGGACATACAGTTGGACTTTCTCAGTGTGTGTTAAACTGAACTTTAGTTTTGGAAAGTTTTGGAGAACTAAAAAATATTGTGGTGGATGGTTGGTGGTATATTTAAATACAGAATCCTTGATATAGTGGTATGACTGCTTTCGTGGCTGGCACAGTGCACCAAGACTCCCTGGCCAGCATGGCATGAGATACTAGGGATCAAACCTGGGTCCTTGCAATTGCTAAGCAGATTAGGTCACTGAAATATCAATTTTAATTCACTGTTAGACCCTTTGAAAGTTAATGCTGTGAGAAAATGTTGCTATATCATAGTATCAACGTAATTGATGTGATTGGAACAAAAAGTCATAATTGTAGCAGTCAGCTATAATTTGATATGATTGACCTCCTAAAGCTCATGAAGCAGCATCATTGCATAAAGATTCAGAATCTCTTGTTTAAGAAATAGTGAAAGCCCAGATTAGTGCTTATCTGTTATTATTATATAACATAAACATATATAATATATTGCATTGTACCACATAAACAAAATTGCTGTCAATCTAAAGTAAAACTTTGCCAACAACTATGTCTTCAAGATTTATATCTACATAATCTTCCAGTTGGTTCAGTGTTTCTGTATCAATACTTAGATTTTTGATCCATTTGACTTTAGTTTAACACACGGTGACAGGTATGGGTCTAGTGTTAGTCTTTGGTACGTAGAGAACCAGTTCTACCAACAGCACTCATTAAAAAGGCAATCTTTCTTCCCATGAAGATGTTTGGCCACTTTGTCAAAGATGAGGTGGTTGAGTGTGTCTGTAGCTCGTTTCTAATCAGTGCCACAAATGTTGCTTTTATGCCAGTACCCTGCTGATTTTGTCACAGTAGCTTCATATTATAATTTCAAGTCAGAGATTGTGATGCCTCCTGGCTTGCCTTTGTTGCTTAGATTTGCTTTTTCTATTCTTAGGTTTCTTCTAATTGCAAATTAGTTTCATAAATGTTTTCTCTAGTTCTGGGAGGTATTCTAGTTATATTTTGATTGGGGTTACACTAAATCTGTAAAACAATTTTTGGAGTATGGGTATAGTTATTGTTGAATCTTCCAGTAAAAGAGCAAGGTACATGTTTCCATTTTCTGAAATCCTCTTTGATCTCCATTTTCAGAGTGCTGTAATTTTCAATATATAAATCCTTTACCTCCTTTGTTAGATTGATTTCTACATATTTTGTTTTTTGAATGCTATTGTGAAGGGTATATGGTTTTGCTAACTTCTCTATGAGTTCACTGTTTGTGTACAGGAATGCTATTAATTCTTGAGTGTAGACTTTATATTAAGCTATGTTAGACAATTTGGTTATTCAATCTACGTGTATTTGAGTGGAGTTTTTGAGTATTACTTGTAGAGTACCATGTTGTATGTAAATAATAATTTAACTTCTTCTTTTTCTATCCCTATTCATTTTATTTTTCTTTCTTGTCTAATTGCTCTGGCTAATGTTTCCAGAATGATGTTGAATGGTGCTGTGTTAGATGACATCCCTATCTAGCTTCTGACTTCAGTGAACGCTTTCAGTTTTTTGACCATTTAATATGATGTTGGCTGTTGTTTTGCCATAGATGGCTTTTATGAGACTGAAATAAAGACCACTGATTCTAATTTTTCTGTAGTTGTTTTTGTCATAAATGTCAAAAGCATTTTATCAATCTCTTGAGATGGCCATGCAGTTTTTTCTTTGACTCTCTAGATATGGTGCATTACATTTATTGTTTTTCCTATGCCCAAGCACCCTGCTTCCCTGGAATGAATCCCACTTGGTTGTGGTGTATAGTCTTCTTAACGATTGGCTGCATTCTATTTGCTAGTATCTTATTGATTTTTGCACTTATGTTCATACTGGAGATTATCCTGTAGTTCTCTTAGTTGGGACTTTCTCTTTGGACTCAACATAATACTTGCTTCTAGGAGTGAGTTAAGAATTATTGCTTCCCTTTCAATTTCATTAAAGAGCTTGAGGAGTATTGGAATTAAAATTTCTCCAAATTTCTTGTAGAACTGAGTGGTGAATCCGTCAGGACCTATTTTTTCATCGTGGGTAAGTTTTTTTTTGTTTTTTTTTTGTTTTGTTTTGTTTTTTTTTTTGTCTTTTTGAGACAGGGTCTCACTATGCAGTTCAGGCTGGCCTTAAGCTCACTTTGTAGTTCAGGCTGGTCTCGAACTCACAACAATCCTCCTGCCTCAGCCTCCCAAGTGCTGGGATTACAGGCATGCGCCACCATGCCCGGCTATCGTGGGTAAGTTTTAACAGCATTTTTGAACTCATTAACTAATATTGGGTTATTCATAATTTTTATATCTTCTCGATTCAGCTTTGATAATTCATACATACATAGGAATGTGTTCATCTATGTATTCCATCCTATGAAAGTAAACATAACATTACTCAATTTAAACAGGAAATACTCCAAAAAATCAAGAACGGAAATCTCTTCTTATTAAAAATGTGTTTTGTACATTGAAGAAATGACCAACAGAGTGAACAGACAATCCACAGAATGGAAAAAATTTTAACCAAAGTTCCCTATGATAAAGAGCTTCTATCTAGAATGTATAAAACATTGAAAAATCAGACCCTACATCTAAATTGAAGGACCCAATAAAAAACTGGACATCTGAGATAAGTATGCACCTCTCAGATGAAGAAATATAATTGGCAAAGAAATACATGAAAAAAAATTGTTCAACACCATTGATCATTTGAGAGATGAAAATTAAAACAACATTTCACTCTTTCTTTCCCCAGAAAAAACTGGTTGGTATCAAGAAATCAACCAATGAAAAATACTGAAGGGGCAGTGGGGAAAAAAAAAAAAAAAAAAAAAAAAAAACATTTCTCCATTATTGGTTGGTATGGAGATTCTTCAAGAAGCTAGGATTAAGGGTCTTATTTGACCCAGCTATTCTACTTTTGGATTATTTTCCTGGAAGAATTAGAAAACCTCATATCACAGCTATATGTGAGCTCCCATGTTCACAGCAGCACAATTTTAATAACTAAATATTGAAGACAATCCAAATGCCTATCAACTGAGAAATAGATAAAAAAAAAAAGTGGTATCTTTGTACAATGGAGTACTACTCATACATAAAAAAAGACTTTTATAGTTAAATTGTTTAACTTGAGACCATACTCATAAATGAAATAAATCAGTCTTGCATATGTAAGCATCATATACAGATGTAGATACAAATATAGATGTATAATTAAGATAGCTATGCTACTAATTTCCAGTAGTTCATTGGAAGGAAAGGCTTTTGTTTCAATCACTTGATCAAATTGTATGCCTATATCCTTTAATTTGAGCAACTCTTTTATAGTCCTAGGAACTGAACTCAGAACCTTCTGCTTACCAGGCAGGTACTTGTGCCACTGAGTTCTATTCTTGACTTTTGAGCAACTACTTTGAAGATAAGCAATACACTAACTGCTGTTACTCTCCTAATGTTTTGTTTTGAAATTTGGTTCCAAAAATATTAATGAATTGAAAAAGAAATGTATATGTCTATACTTCCAAAGAAGGTTTATGCTTAATGATAAAATGCCTCAGAAAAGAGCATTAAATTCAAAGAGAAAATTATCTTGTATACTACTTCAAATGTTCCTTTAGAAGACTGATCTTGTAGTACAAGTGAGAAATATTGAAAAGATAGAGAAAGGGTAATACAATTTGCAAGTTCTATGTTATGAAATCAGTCCAGGAGATTCAAATGAAACTTTCAAGAAGCATCACAAATTTTTATAAGAATCAAAATTATAAAGTAAATAAGCTAAGTAATTATATAAATAAAGTCTAAAATGCAATCTACTCCCAAAGCAGTAAGAACAAAATATAAACAGACAAAATACATAAAATGCTTAAGAATAAACCTAACAAGAAGTAGGCATAATTATTTAAAATGCATATCAAGTAAGTTTAATAATAAAATCTTTATTATTAAATTATTATTAAATTCTAATAAATTTGAATAATTAAAAAGGCTTTAAGGTACAATATTACAGCCATGTTTTTGGGTGCTAGCACTATGTATAGTACAGATACAAATTTTCTAAAAATTAACCAATCAACACACACATTCTGATTAATGCTTTAATTGAACTCAAGAAGAAAAACATAAGGGTCCAAGGAGATGGCTCAGCAGAGTAAGTGCTTCCCTGACAAGTGCAACGTCCTGAGTTCAATCCCTGGCTCTGCAAACAAAACAAAACAAAGCAAAAAAACCCTTAAATTATGTTAAGGTTCATTAAAATAATAAATGCATCAGTATAAACAGGATATGTGTGATATCTTAGCTATTAGAAAATATTCATATTCTAAATATTAAACTATTAGAAACAAGAATTAAAAAAACATTATTATACTAGCATCAACATTTTATTAATAAAGTAAGGATTAAAAAGTTAATGTCACTTGTGCCACTTAATTTTGCTATTAAAATAATTATCCTTTCTTCATATCTTAAGCCAAAAAATGGAATAAATAATACACAAAAATATGAAATGAGTATTATAAATGTAAAGATTACAACTTCCAAAGAAAAGATTGATAGATCTATTTATCTAAAAATTTAAAGGGCTGGCCAAATAGCTCAGCTGATTAAAGCATGTGTAAGCAGGCACAGGGGCTGGGAGTTTGATCCCTGGGGCGTGCCGAGGTGGTGATCGAGACTAGGTGTGGTGGGCCATGCCTGTAATCCCAGCACTTGGGAGGCTGTAAATGGAGAATCACTATGAGTCTAACTAGTAGTGAGATCCTGAAGACCCTGTATGCCTTTCCCTAAAATACAAAAATAATAATAATAGCAAATGAAAATTTATAATGAACTGGTAAATGATGCATACTATTAACCCTCACTATTTAGGAGTTTGACCAAGAATTACAAGTTCAAGGTCAACCTGGTCAACTTAGCTACTAAAACCTGCATCAAAATATCATTGAAAAGACACTGAAGAGATAGTCCGGTGTCACAAAAAATTAATTAAAAATTAAAATTATAATAAAATAGCATCGTTTTTTTAAACATGAGACAATTTAAAAGTTGTGTAAAGAGTAGTTCACTCCAAAAAGATAACAAGTGAGGCTTATACAAGTATTTTACTGTAAAACTGGTCAGGACCTTATGATTGTGAAAATTAATGTAAGTGTGGATTACACAGTGACAATGGGAATTTAACACAGAATGTCACATTGGTAAGCCCTCTCTACAACCCAGTTTTATCCCCAGCCCTTTCTAAAAATTTATTTATTTATTAAAAAATTGAGCCAGGATCTAGTTAAATTGCCTGGTGCAGAATTTGTTGTCTTCTGATCTCAGTCTTCCAAATAACTGGGGATTACTTTTTTAAGGGAAAAAAATTAATGCGTCATAGGAGGGCTTTTACCACTTTTTGAAATGGCTAACATTGAAGATCATCCACACCAATTAATATAGGTGGAAAGATCAGTGTCCAGAAGTGGTCCCTGTGGCCTTCTAGGCTGACTGCTACAGATACACAGCCTGAGGAGGGGCAGCTGTTGTCCCTCAAGAGGAGTAAAGTTTGGTCTTTCTTTCCTTCCCTATAATTTTCTGAAAGTTGGAAATGAGTATGCATTTTCCTTATAATTAAAAATGCCACAGCTATTTTGCTTGAAATATATTTATCTGATAAATAATGAATAAGTCAATATTTCTATTGACTTACATACATTTATTTTGCCAGTACCCATAAACGTTTTCAAATTTCCGGTGAAATATAATCTTGGAACTCTCCGAAAACTGATTTGGACTATTTTTGAGTAATCTTATTTTTCAAATATATATTATCATTTGGGATTCACAAAAGTAGTTAAATAAATGACTGAAACGTGAAAGCAACATGTGCATTTGCTGTAATTGCTTTGTTTTTAATTTCCCTACTCTATCCTTAATGAACATTATTGTCTTTGTTCTTCCTGTGGTTAGTACACCCTGTGATCACCTATGAGCTGGCAATAAGTGAAATTGACTTTCAACATGGAGCTAAGTAAAGTACCTATGCCTTTGCCTCCGTTGTATCATAATTAATTCAGTAAAGTTTCACAGGATATTAATCTACTCTTTTATTTTCATAGTTCATTAAGCACATGATTGTGTTTATTCATATTTTACATTCACAGCATCCTTTAAAATAATTTTATTAGCTTTTCATTGCTTATTATTATGAAATTATGAAATATGACTTAACCAAACAAAAGACTCACAAATAAAGTGTTCAGTCATTCTGGCTGCAGAGAGAATCTGACAGAACCCAGGTCCAACCTGCTCCTTCAAAGCCTCAGTTCTTCAGTAATCTGTAAAACCTGGAATGGTCAGGAAACAACTCACTATGTTTTGGCCTCACTTCATTGCACGTAAATCTCCAGATTGTCAAGTTTCAGTGCCAAGTTAGTTGACATTGAACAAGCAAGTTAACTTCAATGTACCAACAGTTAAGTAGAATTTTGGTAACAACTAAAGGAACTCCATCATTTGACTGTATTTCAATTGTTCTACCTTTCAACATCAAAATGGTGTGCTTTTCTACCTTCTCTTTTTTAACCAGCTGTTATGGATTAGGTGTGCACTTACTTTCAATTACAGTACATCTAAGGAAGAGAAAACCTGCTGTTGAGTTGCCACTTTTAGCCAGAGTAAGACATGGAATTCCTCCTAGACTTATTTTTGCCTAGCAAGCTCAGTAAGTAAACAGCATCCATCCTACCCTTGAATGTACATTATTTCTGCCTTTTCTTTATTTTTGCTTCCATCATGGACTTCATCATAGCTTCCCTCCTGGCCTTTCTCCAGTCCTCCCTGCACACATTGACCTGAATATCTTATTGATGTGTCTCTGAGTAGATTGAGCCTTTAAATTCCTCAGTGAGCTCCTCACCTACCTGGCTGGAGCCAGGCTTGTCCAGTGGCGTGCTGTGTACTCCATCCTGTAACTCAATTCATAATCTCCAACCTGTCAGCCACTGCCCAACTTAATACTTGTGTGGATTTGCACAAGCCCTACCTTAGCTTCTGTCTTCTGTTTATCTTTAATCCATCCACTCACACTTTTCAAGTCATTCAGAATTTTAGAACTTCCTGGTATATGAGCATCAAAAGAAGGACCTGTTCAAAAATGCACATTCTACCATTGAGACTCAAAATAGCCTGAAACAAATAACAGGCCCCGATTGTTCATATTAAACAAATGGAGGCTGTATGTTGGAATAATAAATGGTTTTTAGAGGAGTTGGAGAGCAGCATACACAAGGAATTCAAAACTGATTTGATTTCAACGAATTCCAGGTGATTTACTTTGTTTCTCAGGAAGAGTGAAGAAACACTGCTTTACAACGAATGTTAAAGAAATAAGAAAGAAAATTTTGTTAATAATTTCTGATACTTTAGGTAAAAGAAGTAACTCCCTTTCCATGGGCTGATTCTCTGCTGGAAGAAAAAGCTCCAGTGGCAGCTTGTGCTCTGTTTAACTTGACAATGTGATTGCCTGTGATTTACTTGAAAATAGATTTTTCCAGGTGCCTCTGACCATCTCTTGCTTCTTTGTCCCCTAAGAAAGCTATAGAAACTAGAATAAACCTCTCCCCCCTTTTCCCTGACAATACATAAAACCTATAAAGGTAACTTTAGCCTTTTTACCTTCTCCCTTTGTTATCAGGTAACTCCTTTTAGAAATGGCTCATCTATTAAAGGTTACCAGCTTTTTGAGGTCCTTGCCTCTTGCTTCCAGATCCTTCTGGAAGAGGTGAGGGAGCAGGATTGCTGGGCATTCTATCTCTTTCTTTCTCCCCTAAAACATGGGAAGCCCTCAGAAGCCCACATGGAGGACTTGGACTATGGCATGTCTACCTGGAGATCTGGTCATGCTCAGTTCCCCAAGTGCTTTGTCACGCCCCACCTTCCCTCTTCCCTTTGAAGATGCTCCTGCGGTAAGCCTTCTGCAAAGGGGAGAAAAGTCGTGGGGAAATGCCACGAAGAGCCTGAGCACCATCTGGAGATACATGGTGAGAAGCCGTTTAAGCAAAAGTCTTTCTAGGAACCCTCCACCAACTTACTATGGCTAGATTATATTTAGACCTTCTGTCACACTTCCCAACAAGTGTTCATGAAAAATATTACTCTTTGAACCCTTGTTTCAGGAGGTTTCCATATCACGTGAAATTTACATAAAGCAAATGCATTAATCTGACTTCTGTTATAGAGGACTTTGTCAAGTTTTCTGTGAAGTATTACTTTTTCTCCTCAAGATCAAGTAGAAATCCTGAGTAAAGTCTCTGGCTCTGGCTCTATCACTGTGCCTGTCTCTGTCTCTCTTTCTCTCCTACTTTGTCTCTTTCAACTTTTCAGGCAAGTCCTTATGGCTAATGATAAAGTGTTCTTTATCAGATGAGCTAAATATTCAGAAATCAATTTATTAAAAATATTTAATCAGTGAAAATCCTTTTGTACTAGTTTTAAAAACATCGTTAGAGTGTTTCTGACATATTTCTACCTACTGGATACTAGTTTATCCATACTCTTCTCCTTCAGCCCTAACTTTATCCTCAAAAACTGAGTGTAGAATAAGCTTATTTGATTTTATAAAATCATATCTGTACTATGAAAACTTCTTTAAATAAAGTTTTGCTAAAACACTGGTCATA
>PVKA01035957.1:0-16391 GCA_004027165.1 Ctenomys sociabilis
TTCCCATGCGAATATATGTTTGTTCATGAACTCTTTACCTACCCCTATGTCTTCAAGAGTTCCTCCTACTTTCTCTTCGAGGAGATTGAGTGTTTCTGTTTTAACGTTTAGATCTTTAATCCATTTTGACTTTAACTTAGTGCATGGTGATAGAGCTGGGTCAAGTTTTAGTTTTCGGCATGTAGAAAGCCATGTTTTCCAGTACCATTTGTTAAAGAGGTTATCTTTCTTCCAGTGAGCTTGTGTAGCCCCTTTGTCGAAGATAAGATGGCTGAGTGTTTTCGTAGATGCCTCTGCATCTTCTAATCTATTCCACTGATCCTCAGGTCTATTTTGTTGCCAATACTATGTTGATTTTATCACAGTGGCTTTGTAGTATAATTTCAAATCAGGAATTGTGATGCCTCCTGCCTTGTCTTGATTGGCCAAGATTGCCATTGCTATTCTAGGTTGTTTGTGGTTCCAAATAAATTTTAGGATTGATTTCTCTATATCTGGGAGGTATGTTGGGGGCAGTTTGATAGGGATTGCATTAAATCTGTACAGCAATTTTGGGAGTATGGCCATCTTCACGATGTTGGTTCTTCCTATTCAGGAGCATGGAATATCTTTCCATTTTCTGAAATCCTCCATAATCTCTTTTCTTAGGGTGTTGTAATTTTCCGTGAAAAGATCTTTGACTTCCTTGGTTAAGTGAATCCCAAGATATTTCATTTTCCGCAGTGCTATTGTGAAAGGTATTGTTTCTATAGTTTCCCTTTCAGTGTGTTTGTTATCTGTATAAAGGAATGCTATTGACTTCTGTGTATTGATTTTGTATCCTGCTATGCTATATTTAGGGTTTTTTACTGGTTTCTTTGGTCGTTTATTTCCAGTTTCATTGCACGGTGATCAGATAATATGCATGGGATTATTTGTGTCTTCTTGCATGTACTTAAGCATGACCAGTGGAGAAGTATGTTGTCTATTTTAGAAGATGGCACATGTACAGTTGAAAAAAATGTATATTCAGAAATCATTGCATGGAACACTCTGTATGTCCCCTAAGTCCATTTGTTCCAAGCTCTGGTTTAGTTCTGTTACTTCTGTGTGATTTTTTTCTTTTCTTTTCTTTTTTTTTTTTTTTTTTTGTCTGCTGGTTGTACCTTTTTGGGATAAGGGGGTGTTAAGGTTTCCTGTTAAGATTGTGTTATTGGATATTAGACTTTTCATGTCCATTAAGATTTGTTTTATATAATTGGGTGCTCCCGTGTTTGGTGCATGTACATTAATGAGTGTTACGTCTTCCTGTTGAATTTTTCCCCTAATCAGTGTATGGTGGCCTTCTTTATTTCATTTGATCATTCTTGGTTTGAAGTTGAGACTGTCTGAGAACAGGATTACTACCCCTGCATTTTTCTGAGGTGCTGGGGCATGATGTGTCATTTTCTGTCCTTTGGCCTTCAGCCTATGAATGCCTCTTTGAGTTAAGTGTGTTTGTTGTATACAGCATACTGGTCTGTTTTGCTTCCTAATCCACTGTGCCAGTCTATTTCTTTTAATTGGTGCATTGAGTCCATTTCCATTGATGGTTATAATTGAGATGTATTGATTTATGATCGACATGTTATTTACCTGCTGTTGTTTACTCCTTTTGATCCTGTGTTTGTTTGCCCTATTTAGTGGGTTCCTTCTGTTCTCATTTGTGGAGTTCTGGTCATTGTGGTCCCTCTCTGGGACATCTTTTGTAGCCTGTGTAATGTTGGCTTTGCCATCATGACATTCTTTAGTTGTTCTTTGTCATGGAAATATTTCACTTCTCCATCAAACTTGAAAGAGATTTCTGTATGGTACCGGAGTCTGGGCTGGAATTTGTTTTCACAGAGGAATTGTAGTACTCTGCTTCATGCTCTTCTTGCCTTCATGGTTTGTGAAGAGAAATCTGCTGTTATTCTCATAAGTTTTCCTTTAAATGTGTTCTATTTATTTTCTCTAGCAGCTTTCTTGTGTTGGATTTCTGGGATCTTGTCTATTATATGTCTTGGTGTTTTTAAAATTGGGTTGAAGTTATTTGAATTTCTGTATACTTCAGTTAACTGAATGTCAGATTGTTTCCATTTATTTGGGAAATTTCTGCTATTACTTCTACCCATATTCTTTTTATATCATTGGTATTGATTCCTTCTTTCTCATTGATGTCTATTAGTCTCACATTGTTCGTCTTTGTGTCATCTTGGTGGCAATGAATTATTTTTCCTGCATTCTTGTTGTTTTCAAGAGATCTTTTCTTGCCTTTTTCACCAGCTGTGACAGCGTCTTCAAGATCTGACACTCTACACTTTTACTCAAACTGTTTTGCAAGCTTGTGATTGAAATTTTCAGTTCCTCTATATCTCTTTGACTCTGCTTCATGCGATCTATTTCTTTCCTGTACTGCTCATTCAAGGATCCATCACTTTTTCAATCTCCTCTACTTTTTTTTTGTTTTTTCATCAGTGTCTTCTTCAGAGGGAAGCAATTCTTTTTACTTCAGAGATTATTTCAGATCTGACTTTCTTTGTATGTTTCTGCATTTGGTTCTTTACTCCAGATGCTATTAATTCAGAATTTTCTTTTTTATTTCAGTGATTAATTCTGATCTGAGTTCCTCTATACCATTCTGCTATTGTTCCTTTACTTTCAATGCTCATAATGCAGATATTTCTTGTTTTATTTCAGAGATTAATTCTGATCTGAGTTCCTCTATACCATTCAGCTGTTGTTTCTTCACTTTAGATGCTATTGATTCATACATTTCAGTTGAGCTCATGTCCTCTGCACTTGTTGTGGGTGTGCTCCAGGCCTGAGATTGCCTTTTGCTCCTTCCCTTTGATAGTTTGTATAGCACTGACCTCTAACCTCTGGTGTAGAGCTTTGTTGCATTTATAACCTTAGCACCTACTGCAATTTGAGTGAAGAGCTATTAAGTTTGAGTTTATCCAGTTGTGCCTGGCTTGAGTGTAGCTGTTTTGCTCAGCTTCTTCCTGCTGAAGCCCTTAGAAGTGAACCTGTTGTGCCCGTGTCATTGCCCTGGCCCAGGAGGTGCTGGGGAGCACAGAAGCTTCTCCACACACTGTCGAGGCCAGGCCTTGGGCTGGGCCCGGGGTGTCCCAAGAGCATGGAAGCTGTTCTCACTCCTTTGTTGGGCGTGGGAGATGGACTCTAGAGAGGTGGAGGGGTACCGAGTTCAGGGCAGGGGATCTCACTCTGGGGTGTGCCTGGGTTTGGTCCTAGGTTTTGCTTTATCTTGGTCTTAAATGTCCAACAGACAAATATAAAAACGAGGCATAAAAAGTAAAGCCATATTAATGTGCTGAGCTGTAAAAGGCTCAAGTCAGTAACTTCTGACATTGCCAGTCCTACAGATAACCCACTAGTATTATGGACTACTGGATTATATTGGATTATTTTGCTGATTTCATAGACCTACAATACTTAAATGACAATGGAATAGCCATCTCTGACAAAACTAAACAAAAAAGGGAATATAAATGAAGGACCATTTTGTATCTGTATATACAAAATAGTTATCATAGATATACAGCTATTTTCTCTTAATTCAATGAGAAGAAAGATTTGTACTAAGTATTTGGTCGGTATTTTATGTCTGAATCTTGTACTATGAATAACTAGTATGAGGACAACAATATACAATGTATTAATTATTGTAAATGTGCTACTAACCTGTTTTGAAGAGTGACCCTCAAGGAGGGCTCTCCCCGGAGCGCAGCCCTGAGCTCTCCCCAAGTGTGCGTGCTGATCGCCGTCACACGTGGTCCTTTCCCGTGCCTCTGTCTGGCCCTCTGCGTCTACCTGTGCTTTCCTCACTGGTGTTCTCAGTGCGGTGACACAGGAGCAGGCATCTGTAGGCATGTGGAAGTGGCAGGACAGCTGCACAAGGGCCTCAGTTCTATCTCTGTTGCAGGGCACAGGTACAGGTACAAGACCAAACCCATCGCCTGACAGCTCTCTTTCTAAAACCACCGTCTTGGTTACTTTTCGCTCATTTTTGGGAGTAAATACCTGACACTCAAGCTGGTCTCCCCAAGACCCCTTGAGTGCCAGCTCTAGCCCCCTGTACTACCCCATATCCACTCTCACGAGATGAAAGAAACTGTCAGGAAGCAGGAAAAACTCCCCAAACTGCAGGCACAAGTGCGTACTGGTGGGAAAGGAACTGCTCGCAGAAAGAAGCGGGTGGTCCATGAACAGCCACAGCAGAGGATAAAAAACTCCAGTTCTCATTAAAGAAGTTAGGGGTCAACAATATCTCTGGTATTGAAGAGGTGGATATGTTTGCAAACCAGGACACAGTTATCCACTTCAACAACTCAAAAATCCAGGCATCTCTGGCAGCGGACATTTTCACTGTGACAGACCATGCTGAGATGAAACAATGCCCAGCATCTTGAACCCACTTGGTACAGACCGTCTATCTTTTTTTTTTTTTTTTGTCAGTACTGGGTATTGAACTCAGGTCCTTGCACTTGCCGGAGAGACACTTATGCTGCTGAGCTATATTTCTAGCCCAAAGAATAAGTGCATTTTAAATTTAAATTTTATTTTTATTTTTGTGGCACCAGGGATTGAACTCAGGACCCTGCACTTTCCAGGCAAGCGCTTATGCCACTACCCATTTCTCCCTGGGCCCCAGACTGACTATCTTAGGAGGCTGGCTGAAGCTCTGCCCAAACAACCTGTGGGTGGAAAAGCACCACCTGCTACCGGAGAGGAGGAGGAGGATGAGGTTCTAGATCTGCTGCAGAATTTTGATGAGGTTTCTAAGAATGAGGCAAACTGAACTAAGTCAGCTTCTGGAAAAGATAACACTTGGAAGAAGTTACTGGGAGTTGCTATCTTATATTATGATTGCATTTTAAAATTGTTTATGGATCTGATAAAATCTAGACTCTAGATTTTAAGCCCTTGGATTCTGCAGCTCTTTTCAGGTTTTGCTTATATACAATTCATTCCTTGCCGCCAATTAACTGGAGAATCCTGGGAATTAAGTTTGAAACAAAGATTAATAAAATTCTTAGCCTAGTTAAAAAAAACAAAACTTTAACCCCCACAATTACAGAAGGAAAGGCTTATTTAGCTCAGAGCTTGTGGAGGTTTCGGTCCATACTCAGCTGGCTCCAAGGCAGAGGGCCACACGGCAGAGGGCAGCAGTTCACAGTGGCAGATAAAGAGTAAAACAGTAGAGCAAGGAGGCAGGAGCAGAGGCAGCTACAGCAGCAGCAGAGGCAAAGGGCGGGCCTCTCCCTCTTCCTTATGCTGCATCCCAGAGCTCTCTGCCCCAGGGTGGGCGTGGCACTCACACCCATAATCCCAGCAGCATTTACACCCATAATTCCAGCATTGGGTCATGAGTTGATCACAACTTCTAGAAGAAGTCTGCCCTACAACTACACAAGGCTTTGGGGGGACTGCTAGATGCAAACCATAACACACACTGGAGAAGAGGGCATGATTCTCCTTAATAAGAAGTCGGTACGATGTCACTGTAGAACACATACAGGTACATATATGTGACAGTAAATGCCACTCACTAACTATTGTTGGTCATTGTGGGATTCTAATCTGCTCTGTGGTACATTTCGTGTCTGTGGTTCCTTCCTGCACTGCATTATGGGAGCCAAGACTGTAAGCAGATGGGGGCTCTGGTGTGGTCCCCATGGCTCGTGCATGCTTACTGGCCCCCCTCCCTCTGTGCCTGTGTCTGCTGCTGGCACCAGGCTTTGCCCAGGCAGGCAGGCTGCTGGTGGTGGTGCCCATGGACGGGAGCCACTGGTTCCTCCCATGCTCAGTGGTGGAGAAACTCGTCCAGAGAGGACACGAGGTGGTCCCGTCATGCTGGAGGTCAGTTGGCAGCTGGGAGTCACTGAATTTCACAGTAAGGCATTATCTAGGTTCTTTGGCTCTGGAAGATTTACACACTGAGGTAAAGGGATTTTGCTAACCCTTGGTGGAAAGCTCCAGAACAGACTACAGTACATTTTCTTTAGAATCTTGTTCACACAAATGTTTCTGTGACATCATGTTTTCCAAATCTGGGAATTTGTTTAATGGTAAGAAATCAGTGCAACACCGAAAGAACAGTTTTTCTGGTGCATTGTTTCTGAGTTCTTCTGCCTGTGTGGCTCAATTGCTACAATGCCGGCTGCTCTCATCTCTGTCCAGTCCTCTTCTTTCCTTCCTTGCCTCTTGTTTTTTCTTGGCATTCTTGGCTGTCAAGACTTTGGGCTGGGGAAATGGCTCAGTGGAATAAGCGCTTCCTTGGTAAGTGCAAGGGCCTGAGTTCAATCTCTGGTTCTGAAAGAAAAAAAGAAAAAAGACTTTCACAGAGAGAGTATAGCGCTGTAGTTGCCCCTCACCCAAACTTGGGATGCTCCACATAGGGAGGGAGTCCTCTAACAAGGAGTCCCACTTGTGGAGGGAATCCACTGACCCTGGGGAAACCTCTTGGCTAAGGTACATTTTGTCCTTTCCCACAATCTATTTTACATTTCTGTGATCATCGTGGAAGGTTTCTTTTGCCACCCACAGCCTTGGGAACATTTGTCACTATTTAATTTTTTTTTTTTTTTTTTTTTTTTTTTTTTTTTTTTTTTTTTTTTTTTTTTTTTGGTGGAACCAGGGATTGAACTCAGGCCCTTGTGCTTGCCAGGGAAGCACTTATTCCACTGAGCCATCTTCCTGGCCCCACTATTTAATATTTTGATTGCCAGTTTTTCTGGTGTTTGTTCCTTTGTTTTGCATTTTGATTTTGAAAATCCACTCTAGAGGAGTTGTAATCCTTGCACATAGGACAGTACATACTTGCCCTAGGGTGGAACTTTTCAAGGCTAAGGTTGAGAAAAATTCAACGATTTCTTCAAAAGAGAAGAGCTTGAAGTCTGTGGATCTGCAAAGCGGTGGGGGAGTGACTGAACATCTGTGGAGCCTCTCGCTGGAGCTCAGCTGAGCTGTGGCTGTTTTTCCCACTGCCCAAGCAGATCAGGTGCACAGAGGACACTTGAAGGGACCTAGAAGGGAGCACAGGAGAACAGAGAGATTCCTAGATACATACAAACTACCAAAGCTGAACCAGGATGATATGAAAATTCTGAATAACCCAATATCAGCGAATGAAATTGAAAATGTAATAACAAACCTACCAACAGAGAAAAGCCAAGGTCCTGATTCTATAAGAAATTTAAAGAAGATTTAATGCCAACTCTTTTGAGACTCTTCAATGAAATTAAAAGGGAAGAAATTCTCCCAAGCTCACACTCCTGGAGGCAAGTAGTATTCTGGTACCAAAACCAGAGGACTCAACGAGGGAGAGAATTACAGACCAGTCTCCCTAATGAAAACAGATGCAAAAATCCTCAGTAAAGTGCTAGCAAACAGAATGCAGCAAAGCATCAGGAAGATTGTAGATCATGACCAAGTGGGATTCACCCGAGGGATGCAGGGATGGTTCAATATACACAAACCCATAAAAAATGCACCATGTTAATGGAGCCAGAGACAGGGATCACAGGATCATCTCACTAGATGCAGAAAAGCTTTTGATAAAGTCCAATACTCATTCGTGATTAGAGCCCTACAGAAAACTGGAGTGGACGGTCTTTACCTCAATCTGATGGGGGCCATCTATGACACACCAACAGCCAGTATCACAATAAAGAAATAAAAAAATTAAAAAACTTCCCTCTAAAATCAGGAACAAGACAAGGATGTCACTACTCCTATGCAATATATTTTTGGAGATATTAGCCAGAGCAATTAGACAAGAGAGAAAAATAAAAGGATGAGTGATTGAAAAGGAGGAAGTGGAGTTGTCATTGTTTGCAGATGACATGATACTTTCCATAGAAGACACTCAAATCCCCATCAAGAGACTTCTATATTTAATAACCAAATTCAGTAGCATGGCAGGATACGAAGTCAACACTCAAAAATTAACAACATTTGTGTACACCGTGAACACACTCAGAGAGAAAGTAGGGAAACGCACCTTTCACAATAACACCCCCCAAAATGAAATCCTTAGCAAACAATCTCACAAAGAAAGTAAGGGATTGATACAGTGAGGATTATAGTGCTCTGAGGAGGGGGATCAATGGGGACTTCAGAAAATGGGAAGATGTTCCTTGTTCCTGACTAGAAAGAAGCTACATTGTCAAGATGCCCACACTGCCACAATTGTTATTCAGATTCCCTGCAATCTCAAGGAAAATACCTTTAGTATGTCTCGCAGATCTAGAGGCATCATTTCTGGTATTCATCTGAAACAAGGAGAGACCTAGAATAGCAAAAGCAATCCTGAGCAACCAAGGCAAGGCAGGAGGCATCATAATTCCTGACCTAAAATTATACTACAAAGCCACTGCGAGAAATCCAGCGTGGTACTGGTGAAAACAACAACAACAACAACAATAGCAACAAAAACTCAAAAAAAGTCTCGCTTCCCCTTTTGGTCCTGGGCCTAATCAACTTTACCTGAGCAATGGTGCTTGTAATTCCATTGGTTGACCATAGTTTTGTCCACCCCACATCTGCCTAAGCGAGACCCCTTCTTTACCTTAGTCCCGCATGGTTTTGCACTATAGAAGTCCCTAAAAGAGACAGATTCCCTGGGCAACCCACTCGGGCCCCCATTCTGTCCCTCTCTGACAGCTTTTCTATCCAATAAAGTTTTATCCTCAAAAAAAAAAAAAAAAAAACTGAAAAAATACCTGAGGATCAATAGAATAGATTAGAAGATGCAGGCACAACTACAAACCCACTCACCTTATCTTTGTCAAAAGGGCCAAACATGCCCGCAGGAATATAGATAGCCTCTTTAGTAGGTGGTGCTGGAAAAACTGGCTTCCCACATGCCAAAAGTTAAAATTAGACCCAAGCCTATCAGCATGCACAGAACTACAGTCAAAATGGATCAAAGATTTAAATATTAAAACCGAAAAACTGAATATTCTCAATGCTGATGTTCCACCCCGGAAAGAGTGGCTATCACGAAGACATCTTAATGAATGCTGGAGGAGTTGTGGAAGAAGGGCTCTTCTCCAATGTTGGTGGGAGTACAGACTGGTAAAGCCAGCAAGGAAGTCAGTGTGGAGATTCCTCAGAAAGCGAGGGTTGGAGGTCTACTTCATCCAGGTTTTACCCTCCTATATGTTTTTTACAAGGAACCGCAAACATCCTACTACAGTGATGTATGTGCACCCATGTTTCTAGTGGCCCAATTTGTCATTGCTAGATCTTGAAAGCAACTCAAGTGCCCATCCACTGAAGAATGCGTAAAGAAGATGGTTAGCGAGGCCCTCATGTACATACATTGTGTTTTCTCGCTTGTGTGAGACACTGAAAAAGTTAACAAAGTTTAGAAGGTAGGATAGATACTGTGAATGGGAAAGAATCTGTTCAAGAGAAGGAAAAGCTGGGATGAGAAAAAGTACAAAAGAAAAGGGAAAATATATTCGTGTGTGTATGCAAAATGATTTGGGTAACTATACTGCTGATTTCTGCTGATCTATTGCAAGGAGCAGTTAGTACTTAAAGTTTTTGTCTTTTAAATTTCTTATAACTTTTTAAAAATCAGTTTTGCTGGTGTATATCTGGCAGCCTAAGTAACTAATTTGAGGATAACGTTATACAATACCACAGCCATCATCTAATTCCTACTTTGCTGGTGAAATTTTTTTTTAATGTGTTTTTGAAATCATTTTATATTCTTTGAAAGATAAAAAAGCAAAACCACTCCATTCATTATAGCTCTGCCTTAGACCATTATTCATTGCTTAAAATTAATTTCCATTTTCATAGCAAGTCTCTCCCCAATAAATTGAGAGGGATAGGAGCCACATAAGGTAAGTAAAGATCTGTTCTTGATCAGATCCTTCACATGGTGAAGGAGAGGCACATGGCGGAAGTCCGAGTCCCAGTGAAGGGACAGGAGTGAGTCTACGTGGCCACATGTCCAGCCAACCTCTTAGTGCAATCACAGGCCATTTGTATCTGTCTCTATAAGCTCGTCAAAATAGTTTCCTTTGATTTTCATAAAACACATGAGCCTTTCTCCAGATATTTCTTGAGTAAAATAAATTTCCTTTTTGGTAACCTTTTTATCAGGGTCTTACTTTCTTTGGATTTGTTTACATTTAACACAGGAAGCCTTATCCAAGAGTCACAAAACCAATTGTGCAGTATAATTACCTAATTAAAAAACACAGATACCTTTTTTTTTTTTTTGGCAGAACCGGGTTTGAGCTCAGAGCCTTGTGCTTGCAGGGAAACACTTATTCCACTAAGCCATCTCCCTGGCCCCAGGTCTTGAGAATATGCAAAAACCTGAATTTCATCACAAAACTCATGATGAATGAGGCTTGGTGGCTGCCAAGATAGCTCAATGGACCAAGTGTCCGTGTAGGCAAGTGTGGAGACTGGGCTTTGATCTCTGGCACTACACGTCATGCCAGACCCATCCCTGGGCATGCTGAGCCAGCCACCAAGTCCAGGCATGGTGGCACATGCCTGTAATCCCAGCGAGGATTCCTATGAATCTGAGCTGCATAGAGAGACCCTGTGCCAAGTACATTGCATAAGTAAACAAATAAGGACTGGAGAATAGTCACTCCTTGTAACTGCAAATGAGCCCCAGTGTCCCTTCTTGAGGGTGTCCTATAGTCCCGTAGGGACAGGAAAGGGTATCTATCCTCCAGTGAGGCTCACTGTTCATGTTGCAGGAAGATCTAATCCTGTGCTTTGAGCTGTTCCCCTGGTGAGGGAGGTAAAGTCTCTCCTGAGAGCCACATTGGTGGCTGCTGAAGTTGCTGATGGGCCTGAATCGGGTAAAGCTGAGCAAAGGTCTGACTGGCATTGTTCATTCCCCTTATTTTGGGGCCTCCCTGGGGCAAGGCCCAGACCCCATCACAAGCATCCCAACCTTATGATGTCTAGAAGCAGCAGTGCCTCCCTTCCCGCTCTGAGAGCACAGGCCAGGAGGAGGCCTTGCATCGTCTTGGCCTGAAGTACTGCCCTCTTCAGCTAATGTAGCTGAAGCATGAGCCACGAGGCTGAGTGGGGCCTTACAGTTTTTATGAACACTTCTAACTTTACCACAGTTGAAAACTTAACATTACTCTCATTTCCCTCCATCCCTTTTGCAAAACCCACCGTAATGCAGGCCACCAAATTAGCTTTATATCATTCAGTGCCTCCATCTTGACCAGCTTGAATATATGGCCTTAAATCACCGGATGTCTTTCCTGGACTGAAGGCTTGTTTGCAACCTTGGCTGGCACTGGCATAGGCCGACCGGAGGACTAAGAAGCCACAGTGTGGGTTCTAGAAACTTGTCTGCAGAAACCTCTTATAATTTTTCCACAAACTGGGTGAAAGGCTCCTAGGGCCTTAGAGGATGTTGAAAGGACTGGACAGGAACCCCTTCTCCGGGACCGTAGTGCAAGCCTTCTGCACCAAATTGGAAATTGATGATTCACTTCATCAGGACATTGGATCTGCTCCTCACGGGGTACGTATTGCCCTGTCCGGCAGTGTTTCTTCTTCTGTGCATGCACATAGGTAACTGCCCATTCTACTTCTTTGGGCCTGTTACCCAGTAAGATTTCTTAACTGTACATCAGAGTCCCATCTGCTCCTACACCCCGGGCTGTGGCAATGGTCCAAGCCGAGGCATCTCCCTGCTGCTGCTGGCTGGCGGGGGAGGCCATGAGTGTAGCGAGCTCTGCGTTGGAAGCGGGCAGCGGGGAGGGGCGCAGTCTGCCGGACTTGCTGCCAACACTCTGACCCAGCACACACTGAAAATTATTGTGACAGGCTATGCATTTATACCTACGTATCTTTGTAATTCACAGCTTTCTGAGCATTATTCTGCATTATTTTTCAGTCATTTTGTATGTTCTCTTTTCCTTGGTACTAATTTTGTCACTTTATTAGTACGTTTGGGATTCTCATGAATTCCTTATTCTTCATAATTCCGTGTATCTTTGTTTGGTACTGTGCCTTGAAGGAACCAGCTCCTTGTCTTAGACTTCACTAATCCTTTTGTGGGCATAGACATTCTTTTACAAACTAATCAATCCTGAGAATTCTGGAAACATCTGATTTAAAAGCACTGATGGTCATAGGCAGAAGCTGTCACCAGAACGGATATGGACAAAGACAGAAATAGATAGAATGGAATTTATTAGGGATTTTATGGATTGATTAAAAGCAATTAAAAGTTATAAAAGTAGGGCCTGGGGAGACAGCTCAGTAGAATAAGCACTTGCCTGGCAAGCAGAGGGTCCTGAGTTCAATCCCTGGTAGCAAAAATAAAGTAATAAAAGTAGGTCTCTACAACTACATCAGAGGAGAGGCTTGTATAGTGGTCTTCATGTAGAGCTGAATTAAGCTGATTTCCAAGATAAGTGAAACTTTCCTGTTATAACTGGCATAGCCCTTGGCATATAGCACTGGATCTCACCCTAATCAATTGATTTGACTAATTTGCTGGGAATCTATATAGAGAGCATTGGCCAACGTTACTCATAGGCATCATGGCAACTATGATTCAAAGTGGCCGCAGTGAGGTCCACCTGGATTCATACGCTTGTGATTCAGGAAGGGCAAGCTCCTTACCACCCCAGACAGAGCGAGTTTCCCACATGATCTTCTGGTGGCGGGCCACTGCCTATAAGCTAATATCAGTGTGTCGCTGCCTGGGCTCTGTTGTCTGGGGAACAACTGTGTACACACGAACCAGGTAGCGTTCCTGGTGCAGTATGGTATTAGCTTCTGGTTAGCCCAGTTAGAAGCTGTGTAATCTGGTGAGGCAAGTCTTCTCCTTGGTGAAGCTGCATTATAGGCTCTGAGGTTAAGAACAATGTAAGTGGAGGCTACAGTCTTTAGAAATGCACAGTTCAGGAGTGCCTTCAGAATGGAGCCAAGGAGTGCCTTCTTGGTGAAATTTTGGCCGTTTGTCTATGGGCATTAGGTCTGGTTTTCTGGGCAGGCCTGCTCTTTGAACACTTGTGCGGTGCTCCTGTAACTCCTTGGATTTTCTGAGATGCAGGGAAATGTTATTTTGCCCATCTGGGCTGGATCCTTGGGGTTGGCCTTCACCCCGAATCAGGAAAACAACAGGTTGGGGGCCAAACTAGGCGGAGAGCACCACTGTGGCCCTTGCGGGCCCGCTGAGCCACAGAGCTCATCTGTGGAGCTGGAGTGACCCTCAAGGAGGGCTCTCCCCGGAGAGCAGCCCTGAGCTCTCCCCAAGGTGTGTGTGCTGATCGCTGTCACACGTGGTCCTTTCCCGTGCCTCTGTCTGGCCCTCTGCGTCTACCTGTGCTTTCCTCACTGGTGTTCTCCAGTAACTGAGCTACATAAACTTCTGCTTCCTTCATTTTCTGTGTTGAATATTTGTCCTAGCAATGAGAGAAGAGTAACTGAGATGTGTGTGTGTGTGTATGTGTTGTCTAGTTCAAATTTTCATAGCTATTCATTAAAATACGATCGTGTAATAGTCTGATTATTCTGTTTCTTAAGTTGAAATTTTTACCTCCCCTTAAAAATAGGCATACTCACAGACCTGGGCTGAATGATTTGACATCCCTGTGCACCTTTCTTTTTAAGCCAGCCAATAGCGGTAGGTATTTAAGCTTTTTCTAGATTTTTGTTGTTTTAAAAATAGAACTTTTAGTGACTATTCTTTACTATGTGTTTTATATTCAAACTGTTCCATAGTCGTTATTTTACCTTAGGAAGCTTGAATGCTAGGAAGAATTGCTGCTTTGACCATATGGACAGGCTTTATCTTTCAAACTTCTTTTTTGTTAGTACATATTTTAGGTGCATAATATTCACATCCTTAGGAGAATCGGTACCTTTGCACAACACATCCTGACTCCTTTCCTCATGCCCTTTCCTTCTGCCTTCTGCTGCCTTTCATCTCTTTGCCCACTTCCTGTCTGAGAAAGCTGTATGTAGCAGTAAGTGTTCATTACAGCAGGCCCTGGTTCACCAGGCACCTGACGCATCACGTGTGCAAGGCTGCAGAAATGCTGGCTCCATGCTGGACCTCCAGAGGGTCCTGTCAAATGTCAGAGGCCTGGCGCTCACCACGGAGCCCCATGTCAGTGTGCCCCGAGGGCAGAGTCTGTGCTGCATGCCTGGAAACGGACCCCAAAGGTGAGAGCGAGGGTTGGAGCTCCTCAGAAGAAGCAGAAGTGAGATCCCTTCTTCTTCCCGCTTCTCTGCCCACTGGGCCACCAGCCTGTTGCTTGATGCTGCCCACACCCAGCGCGAGTCTTCCATCGTCAGTAAGTCATCCAGACACAACCGGGGCTGTGTTAAAGCCATTTGTCAGACATTTCCATTTCAAACTGATTCCGCGATTCACTGTCGCTATCGGCCATAGCTACTCTTCGGATACAGTGGCAAGTTCGCAATCGCACGTAACGTGCACAGCTGTGCTGCACACAAGTGGCAAAGCTCCAGTTCCCTGTCCAGAACAGAAGGCAGAGGTTTTCCTTGGTGAAGCCAACTCCTAATATGTTTCATAACTTAGGCATTATAATATAGGCTTAAAATACTTAAGAACTGGTAAGAAAATAAGGATACCTGTATATTGATATAAACTTTTGAATCTATACACACAATAATATTGAGAAAACAGTTATAACTGTAATCCTCATCTCTGTAATTGGTCACAGGTTCATAGTGGGTCAGCATCTTCTTCTCGTGTCCATTGTGTATCCCTTGACCTTCAAGAAGGCTTCAGGAGGTCTTGCTTCCTTTCTTGGCAGGGTGGCCCATTTCTTCATTCCTCAAGGTTCTAGGCCATAGGACTTCATATTAACATGTGGATCTGTAAAAGGCTCAGGTCAACAACTTCAGACATTGCCAGTCTTGCAGATAAACCACTACTATTATGTAGAATCATTTAGGTGACCCAAGTGTTGACCTACAGTAAATCAGGCCAGAAGCTCCCTCTCTCACATACCTGGGTTCCTTTTCTCCCTATTTTTGTTGTGTCTTTTTCCATCCCTTCACTTTCTGTGTGCATCCCCAGAAGGCTGGGGAGACTCACTGTGTTGTTTATAGCTAAGTCTTGGTATTTTTTAAAAATCCTTTAAGTCACTGCATCTTTTTATTGTAGCATTTAACTCATTTACATTGCAGGGAATCTTGATAAGTAAGGGATTACCTATCAAGTTCTGACATTGAAACTGGGCCTTTGCACTGAGTTACAAACCCAGCCCTATTATCTTGAGAAGGGTCTTATTAAGGTACTCAATGCTTGGGTTCAAACCAAAGCTGTGACTTTTTGGTCTCAGTCTTCAAGATTGCTGGGATCATAGGCATGAACCACCGCATCGAGCTTCATCTTTCTTTGAGTTGTGTGGGGGGGTATATTTTAATTTTAAATTTAAGATTTGTTTTTCTTTTTTGTAGGTGTTTATAGCTGGAAACCAACTTCTTGGAAATGTTATATACTGCCTGTTTTGGTGTGTTGCTTTTCCATTTTAATTTGTTTTATAATTCTTATTAATTGTTCTTCTTATTTCGTGTCTGCTTCCATTTCTGGGCCTGCAAACATTTATGAGTACGTGAATTACCTGAAATTCGTCCTGTATTTCTTTCTTGTTGTAGAGGACTGTGGTCAGAAAATATATTAGAAGCAATATACTTAAATTTTCTGATTTCTCATGTGGTAATGTACCCTGGATTATGTTCCATGAGCCCTTGATAGGAGGGTCTATTCTACTGCTGTTGCATGGAATATTCCACATCTATTATGTCCTCTGTTCTTTGTTTTTGTATTTTAGGGAAGGATCTACAGGGTGTTCAGGTTCTGACTACTAGCTTGAACTTGTAGTGATTCACCTGTTTATAACCTCCCAAGAGCTGGGATTACAGGTGCATCCCACATGCCCAGTCTCAGTTGCCTTCTCAGTGCACCCCAGGTGCAGGGTCAGCATAGCAACCAGGGAATCCCCAGCCCCTGGGCCTGATTGCAGGCACTTTAATCTGCTAAGCTATTTGGCTAGCCCTTGTTCTTTATGCTAACCTGTATTTATGTATAAGGTTTCCATATTAGCTTTCATAGTTATGATAAATCTATTTCTGAAAATTGGGAAAAGTGGAAATTAGAGAAACAATCCATTTTACAATACAACAACGGGAAATGAAATACCTTGGAATTCACTTAACCAAAGAAGTTCAAGATCTTTTCACAGAAAATTACAGTACTCTAAAAAAAGAGATAGTAGAGGATTTCAGAAAATGGAAACATATTGCCTGGTCCTGGGTAGAAAGAACCAACACTGTGAAGATGGCCATCCTCCCAAAATTCCTGTAAAGATTTAAAGCAATTTCTA